>JAEOAE010000909.1:0-79560 GCA_036365155.1 Meriones psammophilus
CTTGTTCTTGTGCTGTACAGTGCGATATATCACTTTTCAGTATTCCTGTATTCGTATTTGAGCGAGCGACACACAGGTGATTTAGTTTACAAAGTAGTGCTTTGCCTTTCTGTTCTTTCGATGGAAACTTGTTTCTCTGCCGTACAGTGCGAATATCACTTTTCAGTTTTCCTGTTATAATAATTGAACAGGCGACACCTATGTGAATTAGTTTACAAAGTTGTGCTTTGCATTTCTGCTCTTTCCATGGAAACTTGTTTCAGTGCCATACAGTGCGATATATCACTTTTCAGTTTTCCTTTATTATTAATTGAGCGAAAGACACACATATGATTTAGTTTACAAAGTAGTGCTTTGCTTCTCTGTCTTTCGTTGGAAACTTGTTCCTGTGCTATTCAGTGCGATATATCACTTTTCAGTTTTCCTGCATTCCTAAAGGAGCGAGCTACACACATGTGTTTTAGTTTAAGCAGTGCTTTGCTTTTTTGTTCTTTCATTGGAAAATTGTTCCTGTGCTGTACAGTGCGATATATCACTTTTCAGTTTTCCTGTTATAATAATTGAACAGGCGACACGTATGTGAATTAGTTTACTAAGTAGTGTTTTGCTTTTCTATTCTATTGTGACAAACTTGTTCCTGTGCTATACAGTGTGATATATCACTTTTCAGTTTTCCTAGTGACACACATGTGATTTAGTTTACAAAGTACTGCTTTGCATTTATGTTCTTTCGTTGGAAACTTGTTCCTGTTAGGAACAAGTTGGGGTTAGGGTTAGGTTAGGATTAGGGTTAGGGTTAGGGTTAGGGTAGGGTTAGTGTTAGGGTTAGGGTTAGGTTTAGGGGTTAGGGTTCGGGTTAGGGTTAGGGTTAGGATTATATCACTTTTCAGTTTTCCTGTTACAATAATTGAATGGGCAACACGTATGTGAATTAGTTTACAAAGTTGTGCTTTGCGTTTCTGTTCTTTCAAGGAAAACTTGTTTCTTTGCCGTACAGTGCGATATATCACTTTTCAGTTTTCCTAGTGACACACATGTGATTTAGTTTACAAAGTAGTGCTTTGCGTTTATGTTCTTTCCTGGGAAACTTTTTCCTGTTAGGAACAAGTTAGGTTAGGGTTAGGGTTAGGATTAGGTGTAGGGTTAGGGTTAGGGTAGGGTTAGGGTTAGGATTACGGTTAGGGTTAGGATTAGGGGTTTGGGTTAGGGTTAGGGTTAGGTTTAGGGGTTAGGGTTAGGGTTAGGGTTAGGGTTATATCACTTTTCACTTTTCCTGTATTCCTAATTGAGCGAGCAACACATATGTGATTTAGTTTACAAAGTAGTGCTTTGTGTTTCTGTTCTTCTATTGGAAACTTTTTTCTGTGCTGTACAGTGTGATATATCACTTTTCAGTTTTCCTGTTGTAATAATTGAACAGGCAACACGTATGTGAATTAGTTTACAAAGTTGTGCTTGGCATTTCTTTTCTTTCGATGGAAACTTGTTTCTGTGCCACACAGTGCGAGATCACACTTTTCAGTTTTCCTGTATTCCTAATTGAGCGAGCGACATACATGTCATTTAGTTTACAAAGTTGTGCTTTGAGTTTCTGTTCTTTCGATGAAACTTGTTTCTGTGCCATACAGTGCGAGATAAAACTTTTCAGTTTTCCTGTATTCCTAATTGAGCGAGCGACACACATGGGATTCCGTTTAAAAGTAGTGCTTTGCTATTCTGTTCTTTCATTGAAAAGTTGTTCTTGTGCTGTACAGTGCGATATATCACTTTTCAGTATTCCTGTATTCATATTTGAGCGAGCTACACACAGGTGATTTAGTTTACAAAGTAGTGCTTTGCTTTTCTGTTCTTTCCTTTGAAACTTTTTCCTGTGCTGTACAGTTTTCCTGTTATAATAACTGAACGGGCGACACGTATGTGAATTAGTTTACAAAGTTGTGCTTTGTGTTTCTGTTCTTTCATTGGTAACTTGTTTCTTTTAAGAACAAGTTAGTGTTAGGGATAGGGTTAGGGTTAGGGTTAGGGTTAGGGATAGGGTAGGGTTAGGGTTAGGGTTAGGGTTAGGGTTAGGGGTTAAGGTTAGGGTTAGGGTTCAGGTTAAGGGTTAGGGTTAGGGTTAGAGTTAGGGGGTTAGAGTTAGGGTTACGTTTATATCTCTTTTCAATTTTCCTTTTATAATAATTGAACAAGCGACACGTATGTGAATTAGTTTACAAAGTTGTGCTTTGCTTTTCTGTGCTTTCGTTCGAAAGTTGTTCCTGTGCTGTACAGTGCGATATAACACTTTTCAGTTTTCCTGTATTCCTAATTGAGCTAGTGACACACATGTGATTTAGTTTACAAAGTAGTGCTTTGCATTTCTGTTCTTCTATTGGAAACTTGTGTCTGTGCTGTACAGTGTGATATATCACTTTTCAGTTTTCCTGTGTTCCTAATTGAGAGAGAGACACACATGTGATTTAGTTTACAAAGTAGTGGTTTGTGTTTATGTTCTTTCGTTAGGGTTGGGTTGGGGTTAGGGTAGGTTTAGGGTTAGTGTTAGGGCTTAGGGTTAGGGTTAGGGGTAGGGTTAGGGGTTGGGGGTTAGGGTTAGGGTTAGTGTTAGGGTTAGGGGTTAGGGTTAGGGTTAGCGTTAGGGTTAGGGTTAGGGTTAGGGTTAGGGTTATATCACTTTTCAGTTTTACTGTTATAATAATTGAACAGGCGACACGTATGTGAATTAGTTTACAAAGTTGTGCTTTGCGTTTCTGTTCTTTCGATGGAAACTTGTTTCTGTGCCGTACAGTGCGAGATAACACTTTTCAGTTTTCCTACCCTCATTGAGCGAGCAACACACGTGATTCCGTTTAAAATAGTGCTTTGCTTTTCTGTTCTTTCGTTCGAAACTTGTTCCTGTTCTGTACAGTGTGATATATCACTTTTCAGTTTTCCTGATTTCCTAATTGAGCAAGCTACACACATGTGATTTAGTTTACGAAGTAGTGCTTTGCATTTATGATCTTTCCTTGGAAACTTGTTCCTGTTAGGAACAAGTTAGGTTTAGGGTTAGGGTTAGGGTTAGGGTTAGGGTAGGGTTAGGGGTAGGTTTAGGGTTAGGGTTAGGGGTTAGGGTTAGGGTTAGTGTTAGGGTTTGGGGAGAGTTAGGGTTAGGGTTAGGGTTAGGGGCTTAGGGTTAGGGTTAGGGATTATATCACTTTTCAGTTTTCCTGTTATAATAATTGAACAGGCTACACGAATGTGCATTAGTTTTCAAAGTTGCCCTTTGCATTTCTGTTCTTTCGATGAAAATTTGTTTCTTTGCTGTACATTTCGATATATCGCTTTTCCTGTATTCCTAATTGCGCGAGCGACACACATGTGATTTAGTTTACAAAGTAGTGCTTTGCATTACTGTTCTTCTGTTGGAAACTTGTTTCTGTGCTGTACAGTGCGATATATCACTTTTTAGTTTTCCTGTATTCCTAATTGAGCAAGCGACACACATGTGATTTAGTTTACAAAGTAGTGCTTTGCTTTTCTGTCTTTCTTTGGAAACTTGTTCCTGTGCTGTACAGTGCTTTATATCACTTTTCAGTTTTCCTTTTATAATAATTGAACAGGCGACACGTATGTGCATTAGTTTACACAGTAGTGCTTTGCTTTTCTGTTCTTTCGTTGGAAACTTGTTCCCGTGCTGTACAGTGCCTTATATCACTTTTCAGTTTTCCTGTTATAATAACTGAACAGGTGACACGTATGTGAATTATTTTACAAAGTTGTGCTTTGCGTTTCTGTTCTTTCGATGGAAACTTGTTCCTGTGACGTATAGTACCATATATTACTTTTCAGTTTTCCTGTTATCCTAATTGAGCGAGTGACACACACATGTGATTCAGTTTACAAAGTAGTGCTTTTCGTTTCTGTTCTTTCGATGAAAACTTGTTTCTTTGCCTTAGAGTTCGATATATCACTTTTCAGTTTTCCTGTATTCCTAATTGAGCGAGCGACACACATGTGATTTAGTTTACTAAGTAGTGCTTTGCTTTTCTGTTCTTTCGTTGGAAACTTGTTCCTGTGCTGTACAGTGTGATATATCACTTTTCAGTTTTCCTGTATTCCTAATTAAGCGAGTGACACACATGTGATTTAGTTTACAAAGTAGTGCTTCGCGTTTATGTTCTTTCTTTGGAAACTAGTTCCCCTTAGGAACAAGTTAGGGTTAGGGTTACGGTTAGGATTAGGGTTAGGGTTAGGGTAGGGTTAGTGTATGGTTAGTGTTAGGGTTAGGGTTAGGCTTAGGGTTAGGGGGTTAGGGTTAGGGTTATATCACTTTTCAGTTTTCCTTTTATAATAATTGAACAGGCAACACGTAAGTGAATTAGTTTACAAAGTTGTGCTTTGCATTTCTGTTCTTTCAATGAATACTTGTTTCTTTGCCATACAGTTCGATATATCACTTTTCAGTTTTCCTGTATTCCTAATTGAGCGAGCGCCACACATGTGATTTAGTTTACAAAGTAGAGCTTTGCTTTTCTGTTCTTTCGTTGGAAAATTGTTCCTGTGATGTACAGTGTGATATATCACTTTTTAGTTTTCCTGTTATAATAATTGAACGGGCAACACGTATGTGAATTAGTTTACAAACTTGTGCTTTGCGTTTCTGTTCTTTCAAGGAAAACTTGTTTCTTTGCCGTACAGTTCGATATATCACTTTTCAGTTTTCCTGTATTCCTAATTGAGCGAGCGCCACACATGTGATTTAGTTTACAAAGTAGAGCTTTGCTTTTCTGTTCTTTCGTTGGAAAATTGTTCCTGTGATGTACAGTGTGATATATCACTTTTTAGTTTTCCTGTATTCCTAATTGAGCAAGTGACACACATGTGATTTAGTTTACTAAGTAGTGCTTTGCTTTTCTGTTCTTTCGTGGCAAACTTGTTCCTGTGCTGTACATTGCGATATATCACTTTTCAGTTTTCCTAGTGACACACATGTGATTTAGTTTACAAAGTAGTGCTTTGTGTTTATGTTATTTCATGGGAAACTTGTTCCTGTTAGGAACAAGTTAGGGTTAGGTTTTAGGTTAGTATTAGGTTAGGTTAGGTTAGGTTAGGGTAGGGTTAGGGTTAGGGTTAGGGTTAGGATTAGGGGTTAGTGTTAGGGTTAGGGTTAGGGTTAGGTTTAGGGGTTAGGGTTAGGGTTAGGGTTAGGGTTATATCACTTTTCAGTTTTCCTGTTACACTAATTGAAAAGGCGACAGGTATGTGACTTAGTTTACAAAGTTCTGCTTTGCGTTTCTGTTCTTTCGATGGAAACTTGTTTCTGTGCCATACAGTTCCATATATCACTTTTCAGTTTTCCTGTATTCCTAATTGAGGGAGCGACACATATGTGATTTAGTTTACAAAGTAGTGCTTTGTGTTTCTGTTCTTCTATTGGAAACTTGTTTCTGTGCTATACAGTGTGATATATCACTTTTCAGTTTTCCTGTTGTAATAATTGAACGAGCGAAATGCATGTGAATTAGTTTACAAAGTTGTGCTTGGCATTTCTGTTCTTTCTATGGAAACTTGTTTCTGTGCAATACAGTGCGAGATCACACTTTTCAGTTTTCCCGTATTCCTAATTAAGCGAGTAACACACATGTGATTCTGTTTAAAAGTAGTGCTTTGCTTTTCTGTTCTTTCGTTGGAAACTTGTTCCTGTGCTGTACAGTGCGATATATCACTTTTCAGTTTTCCTGTATTCATAATTGAGCGAGCGACACACATGTGATTTAGTTTACAAAGTTGTGCTTTGAGTTTCTGTTCTTTCGATGGAAACTTGTTTCTGTGCCATACAGTGCAAGATAACACTTTTCAGTTTTCCTGCATTCCGAAGTTAGCGAGCGACACACATGGGATTCCGTTTAAAAGTAGTGCTTTGCTTTTCTGTTCTTTCGTTGGAAACTTGTTCTTGTGCTGTACAGTGCGATATATCACTTTTCAGTATTCCTGTATTCATATTTGAGCGAGCGACACACAGGTGATTTAGTTTACAAAGTAGTGCTTTGCTTTTCTGTTCTTTCGTTCGAAACTTTTTCCTGTGCTGTACAATGCAATATATCACTTTTCAGTTTTCCTGTTATAATAACTGAACGGGCGACATGTATGTGAATTAGTTTACAAAGTTGTGCTTTGTGTTTCTGTTCTTTCATTGGAAACTTCTTTCTTTTAGGAACAAGTTAGGGTTAGGGTTAGTGTTAGGGTTAGGGTTAGGGATAGGGTAGGTTTAGGTTTAGTTTTAGGGTTAGGGGTTAAGCTTTGGGTTGGGTTAGGGTTAGGGGTTAGGGTTAGGGTTAGAGTTAGGGTTAGGGTTAGAGTTAGGGGGTTAGAGTTAGGGTTAGGATTATATCACTTTTCATTTTTCCTGTATTCCTAATTGAGCTAGTGACACACTTGTGATTTAGTTTACAAAGTAGTGCTTTGAGATTATGTTCTTTCTTTGGAAGCTTGTTTCTTTGCCATACAGTTCCATATATCACTTTTCAGTTTTCCTGTATTCCTAATTGAGCGAGCGACACACATGTGATTTAGTTTACAAAGTAGTGCTTTGTGTTTATGTTCTTTTGTTAGGGTTGGGTTGGTGTTAGGGTAGGGTTAGGGTTAGGGTTAGGGTTAGGGTTAGGGTTATATCACTTTTCAGTTTTCCTGTTGTAATAATTGAACAGGTGATACATATGTGAATTAGTATACAAAGTTGTGCTTTGCATTTCTGCTCTTTCGATGAAAACTTGTTTCTGTGCCATACCGTTCCATATATCACTTTTCAGTTTTCCTGTATTCCCTATTGAGCGAGCGACACATATTTGATTTAGTTTACAAACTAGTGCTTTGCGTTTCTGTTTTTCTATTGGAAACTTGTTTCTGTGCTGTACCCTGTGATATATCACTTTTCACTTTTCCTGTTGTAATAATGGAACAGGCAACACTTATGTGAATTAGTTTAAATAGGTGTGCTTTGCGTTTCTGTTCTTTCGATGAAAACTTGTTTCTGTGCCATACAGTTCCATATATCACTTTTCAGTTTTCCTGTATTCCTAATTGAGCAAGCGACACATATGTGATTTATTTTACAAAGTAGTGCTTTGCCTTTCTGTTCTTGAATTGGAAACTTGTTTCTGTGCTGTACAGTGTGATATGTCACTTTTCAGTTTTCTTGTTGTAATAATTGAACAGGCGACACTTATGTGAATTAATTTACAAAGTTGTGCTTGGCATTTCTGTTCTTTCAATGGATACTTGTTTCTGTGCCGTAGAGTGCGAGATAAAACTTTTCAGTTTTCCTGTATTCCTAATTGAGCGAGCGACACACATGTGATTTAGTTTAATTAGTGCTTTGCTTTTCTGTTCTTTCTTTGGAAAATTGTTCCTGTGCTGTACAGTGCAATATATCACTTTTCAGTTTTCCTGTTATAATAACTGAACGGGCGACACGTATGTGAATTAGTTTACAAAGTTGTGCTTTGCGTTTCTGTTCTTTTATTGGTAACTTGTTTCTTTTAGGAACAAGTTAGTGTTAGGGATAGGGTTAGGGTTAGGGTTAGGGTTAGGGATAGGGTAGGGTTAGGGTTAGGGTTAGGGTTAGGGGTTAAGGTTAGGGTTAGGTTTCGGGTTAAGGGTTAGGGTTAGGGTTAGAGTTAGGGGGTTAGAGTTAGGGTTAGGATTATATCTCTTTTCAATTTTCCTTTTATAATAATTGAACAAGCAACACGTATGTGAGTTAGTTTACAAAGTTGTGCTTTGCTTTTCTGTTCTTTCGTTGGAAAATTGTTCCTGTGCTGTACAGTGCGAGATAACACTTTTCAGTTTTCCTGTATTCCTAATTGAGCTAGCGACACACATGGGATTCCGTTTAAAGTAGTGCTTTGCTTTTCTGTTCTTTCTTTGGAAACTTGTTTCTTTGCCATACAGTTCCGTATATCACTTTTCAGTTTTCCTGTATTCCTAATTGAGCGAGTGACACACATGTGATTTAGTTTACAAATTAGTGCTTTGTGTTTCTGTTCTTCTATTGGAAACTTGTTTCTGTGCTGTACAGTGTGATGTATCACTTTTCACTTTTCCTGTATTCCTAATTGAGCAAGAGACACACATGTTATTAATTTACAAAGTAGTGCTTTGCGTTTATATTCTTTTGTTAAGGTTGGGTTGGGGTTAGGGTATGGTTAGGGTTAGGGTTAGGGTTAGGGGTTAGGGGTTGGGGGTTAGGGTTAGGGTTAGGGTTAAGGGTTAGGGTTAGGGTTATATCACTTTTCAGTTTTCCTGTTATAATAATTGAACAGGCGACACATATGTGAATTAGTTTACAAAGTTGTGCTTTGCGTTTCTGTTCTTTCGATGGAAACTTGTTTCTATGCTGTACAGTTCCATATATCACTTTTCAGTTCGTCTGTATTCCTAATTGAGCGAGTGGCACACATGTGATTTACTTAACAAAGTAGTGCTTTGCGTTTCTGTTCTTGTATTGGAAACTTGTTTCTGTGCTGTACAGTGTGATATATCACTTTTCAGTTCCTGTTGTTATAATTGAATGGGCGACAATATGTGAATTAATTTACAAAGTTGTGCTTGGCGTTTCTGTTCCTTCGATGGAAAATTGTTTCTGTGCCATAGAGTGCGAGATAACACTTTTCAGTTTTCCTGTATTCCTAATTGAGCAAGCAACACATGTGAATTAGTTTACTAAGTAGTGCTTTGCTTTTCTGTTCTTTCGTTGGAAACTTGTTCCTGTGCTGTACAGTGCGTTATATCACTTTTCAGTTTTCCTGTTATAATAATTGAACAGGCCACACGCATGTGATTTAGTTTCCAAAGTTGTGCTTTGTGTTTCTGTTCTTTCATTGGAAACTTCTTTCTGTGCTGTAAAGTGGGAGATATCACTTTTCAGTTTTCCTGTAATCCTAAGTGAATGGGCAAACACACATGTTACTTAGTTTACAAAGTTGTACTTTACATTTCTGTTCTTTCGTTGGAAACTTGTTTCTGTGAGGTACAGTGCTAGATATCACTTTTCAGTTTTCCAGTATTCCTAATTCAGCGGGCAACACAAATGTGATTTAGTTTAGAAAGTTGTGCTTTCAAATTCTATTCTTTTGTTGGAAACTTGTTTCTGTGAACTACAGTGAGAGATATCACTTTTCAGTTTTCCTGTATTCCTAATTTAATGGGCAATACACAGGTTACTTAGATTATAAAGTTGTACTTTACATTTCTGTTTGTTCTTTGGAAAGTTGTTTTTGTGAGGTACAGTGCAAGATATCACTTTTCAGTTTTCCTGTATTCATAATTGAACTGGCGACACACATGTGATTCAGATTTCAAAGTTGTGCTTTCCATTTCGTTTCTTTCATTGGAAACTTCTTTCTATGCTCTAAAGTGCGAGATATCACTTTTCAGTTTTACTAATTGAGCCGGCGACACACATGTGATTTGGTTTACAAATTTGTGCTTTACATTTCTGTTCTTTTGTTGGAAACTTGTTTCTGTGCACTACAGTGCGAGCTATCACTTTTCAGTTTTCCTGTATTCCTAATTATATGGGCGACACACATGTGATTTAGTTTGCAAAATTGTGCTTTGTGTTTCTGTTCTTTCATTGGAAACTTCTTTCTGTGCTCTAAAGTGTAAGATATCACTTTTCAGTTTTCCTGTATTCCCAATTGAAGGGGTGACACACATGTTACTTAGTTTACAAAGTTGTGCTTTACATTTCTGTTCTTTCGTTGGAAACTTGTTTCTGTGAGGTACAGTGCTAGATATAACTTTTTAGTTTTCCTGTATTCCTAATTGAATGGCCAACACACATGTGATTTAGTTTCCAAAGTTGTGTTTTGCGTTTCTGTTCTTTCTTTGGAAACTTCTTTCTGTGCTCTAAAGTGGGCGATATCACTTTTCAGTTTTCCTGTATTCCTAATGGAGCAGGGACAAAAATGTTACTTAGTTTACAAAGTTGTGCTTTTCCTTTCTATTCTTTTGTTGGAAACTTGTTACTGAACACTACAGTGCGAGATATCACTTTTCAGTTTTCCTGTATTCCTAATTGAGCGGGCGACACAAATGTGAATTATTTTCTAAAGTTGTGCTTTGCGTTTCTGTTCTTTCCTTGGAAACTCTTTCTGTGCTCTAAAGTGGGAGATAGCACTTTTCAGTTTTCCTGTAATCCTAATTGAACGCGCAACATATATGTGATTTAGTTTCCAAAGTTATGCTTTTCCTTTCTATTCATTGTTGGAAATTTTTTGCTGTGCACTACAGTGGAAGTTATCACTTTTTAGTATTGCTGTATTCCTAATTGAACGCGCAACACACCTTTGATTTAGGTACCAAAGTTGGGCTTTGCATTTATGTTCTTTCATCGGAAACTTCTTTCTGTGCTCTAAAGTGGGAGATAACACTTTTCAGTTTTCCTGTATTCCTAATTGAGCGGGTGAAACACATGTGATTTGGTTCACAAAGTTGTGCTTTACATTTCTTTTCTTTCATTGGAAACTTGTTTCTGTGAGGTACAGTGCAAGATATCACTTTTCAGTTTTCCTGTATTCCTAATTGAACTGGTGACACACATGTGACTTAGTTTACAAAGTTGTGCATTACGTTTCTGTTAGTTCATTGGAAACATGTTTCTGTGTGGAAAAGTGTGAGATATCACTTTCAATTTTGCTGTATTCCTAATTGAATGGACAACACCCATGCGATTTAGTTTCCAAAGTTGTGCTTTGCGTTTCTTTTCTTTCATTGGAAACATCTTTCTGTGCTCTAAAGTGGGAGATATCAATTTTCAGTTTTCCAGTATTCCTAATTGAATGGGTGACACAAATGTGATTTAGTTTAAAAAGTTGTGCTTTGCCATTCTGTTCTTTTGTTATGAAATTGTTTCTGTGAGGTACAGTGCGAGATTTCACTTTTCAGTTTTCCTGTATTCCTAATTGAATGGAAGACTCACATGCGATTTATTTTACAGAGTTTTGCTTTGGGTTGCTGTTCTTTCTTTGGAAACTTCTTTCTCTATTCTAAAGTGGATGATGTCACTTTTCAGTTTTCCTGTATTCCTAATTGTGCAGGTGATACACATGTTACTTAGTGTACAAAGTTGTGCTTTGCATTTCTTTCATTGGAAAGTTTTTTCTGTAAGGTACAGTGTGAGATAACAGTTTTCAGTTTTCCTGTATTCCTAATTGAACGGGTGACACACATGTGATTTAGTTTCCAAAGTTGTGCTTTGCGTTTCTTTTCTTTCAGTGGAAACTTCTTTTTTTGCTCTAAAGTGGGAGATTTCACTTTTCACTTTACCTGCGTTCCTAATTGAGCACAAGATACACATGTGATTTAGTATACAAAGTTGTGCTTTGCATTTCTGTTCTTTTGTTGGAAACTTCTTTCTGTGTTCTTAAGTGGGAGATATCACTTTTCAGTTTTCCAGTTTTCCTAATTGAATGGGTGACACAAATGTGATTTAGTTTACAAAGTTGTGCTTTGCCTTTCTGTTCTTTTGTTGGGAAATTGTTTCTGTGAGGTACAGTGCGAGATATCAATTTTCAGTTTTCCTGTATTCCTAATTGAGCGGCCAACACAAATGTGAATTAGTTTTCAAAGTTTCCTTTTCCTTTCTATTCTTTTGGTGGAAACTTGTTTCTGTGCAATACAGTGGGAGATGTAACTTTTCAGTTTTCTTGTATTCCTAACTGAGCGGGCAACACAAATGTGATTTAGTTTAAAAGTTGTGCTTTACCTTTGTATACTATTGTTGGAAAATTCTTTCCGTGCTCTAAAGAGGAAGATATCACTTTTCACTTTTCCTGCGTTCCTAATTGAGCACAAGACACACATGTGATTTAGTTTACAAAGTTCTGCTTTACATTTCTGTTCTTTCGTTGGAAACTTGTTTCTCTGAGGTACAGTGCAAGATATCACATTTAGTTTTCCTGTATTCCTAATCGTAAGGGCGACACACATGTTATTTAGTTTCCAAAGATGTGTTTGTGTTTCTGTTCTTACATTGGAAAATTCTTTCTGTACTCTAAATTGGGAAGTATGACTTTTCAGTTTTCCTGTATTCCTAATTGAGAAGTTGACACAAATGTGAATTAGTTTCCAAAGTTTTGCTTTGCGTTTCTGTTCTTTCATTGGAAACTTTTTCTGAGCTCTAAAGTTGGAGATAACACTTTTCAGTTTTCCTGTATTCCTAGTTGAGGGGGCAACACAAATGTGATTTAGTTTACAAAGTTGTTCTTTGCCTTTCTATTCTTTTGTTGGAAACATGTTTCTGTGCACTACAGTGGGAGATATCACTCTTCAGTTTTCCTATATTCCTAATTGAATGGGTGACACACATGTGATTTAGTTTCCAAAATTGTGTTTTGCGTTTCTGTTCTTTCATTGGAAACTTTTTTCTGTGCTCTAAAGTGGAAGATATCAATATTCAGTTTTCCTGTATTCCTAATAGAACGGGCGACACACATGTTACTTAGTTTAAAAAGTTGTGCTTTACATTTCTATTCTTTTGTTGGAAACTTGTTTATGTGAGGTACAGTGCTAGATATCACTTTTTAGTTTTCCTGTGTTCCTAATTGAATGGCCGACACACATGTGATTTAGTTTCCAAAGTTGCACTTTGTGTTACTGTTCTTTCATTGGAAACTTCTTTCTGTGCGTTAAAGTGGGCGATATCACTTTTCAGTTTTCCTGTATTCCTAATGGAGCAGGGACAAAAATGTGATTTAGTTTACAAAGTTGTGCTTTTCCTTTCTAGTCTTTTGTTGGAAACTTTTTACTGAACACTACAGTGCGAGATATCACTTTTCAGTTTTCCTGTATTCCTAATTGAGCAGTCGACACAAATGTGAATTATTTTCCAAAGTTGTGCTTTGCGTTTCTGTTCTTTCCTTGGAAAATCTTTCTGTGCTCTAAAGTGGGAGATATCACTATTCAGTTTTCCTGTATTCCTAATTGAACAGGCAACATACATGTGATTTAGTTTCCAAAGTTATGCATATCCTTTCTGTTCTTTTGTTGGAAACTTTTTTCTGTGCACTACAGTGGAAGTTATCACTTTTTCGTATTGCTGTATTCCTAATTGAGTGGGTATCACAAATGTGATTGAGTTACCAAAGTTGTGCTTTGCACTTATGTTCTTTCATTGGAAACTTCTTTCTGTGCTCTAAAGTGGGAGATATCATTTTCAGTTTTCCTGTATTCCTAATTGAGCGGGTGACACACATGTCATTTTGTTTACAAAGTTGTGCTTTATATTTATGTTCTTTCGTTGGAAACTTCTTTCTGTGAGGTACAGTGCAAGATATCACTTTTCAGTTTTCCTGTATTCCTAACTGAACTGGAGACACACATGTGACTTAGTTTACAAAGTTGTGCATTACATTTCTGTTAGTTCGTTGGAAACATGTTTCTGTGTGGAACAGTGTGAGATATCACTTTTTAATTTTGAATGGAGGACACACATGCGATTTACTATCCAAAGTTTTGCTTTGCGTTTCTTTTCTTTCATTGGAAATTTCTTTCTGTGCTCTAAAGTGGGAGATATCACTGTTCAGTTTTCCAGTATTCCTAATTGAATGGGTGACACAAATGTGATTTAGTTTACAAAGTTGTGCTTTGCCTTTCTGTTCTTTTGATGGGAAATTTTTTCTGTGAGGTACAGTGCTAGATATCACTTTTCAGTTTTCCTGTATTCCTAATTGAGCGGCCGACACAAATGTGAATTAGTTTTCAAAGTTGACCTTTTCCTTTCTATTCTCTTGGTGGAAATTTTTCTGTGCAATATAGTGGGAGATGTAACTTTTCAGTTTTCCTGTATTTCTAACTGAGCGGGCGATACAAATGTGATTTAGTTTAAAAGTTGTGCTTTGCCTTTTATACTATTGTTGGAAACTTCTTTCTGTGCTGTAAAGTGGAAGGTATCACTTTTCAGTTTTCCTGTATTCCTAATTGAGCCAGCAACACACATGTGATTTAGTTTACAAAGTTCTGCTTTACATTTCTGTTCTTTCGTTGGAAACTTGTTTCTGTGAGGTACAGTGCAAGATATCACTTTTCAGTTTTCCTGTATTCCTAATTTTGCAGGAGACACACATGTTACTTAGTTTACAAAGTTTTGCTTTGCGTTTCTGTTCTTTTGTTGGAAACTTGTTTCTGTGCACTACAGTGGGAGATATCACTTTTCAGTTTTCCTGGATTCCTAATTGAACGGTCGACAAACATGTGATTTAATTTCCAAAGTTGTGCTTTGTGTTTCTGTTATTACATTGGAAATTTCTTTCTGTGTTCTAAAGTGGGAGATATCACTTTTCAGTTTTCCTATATTCCTAATTGAATGGGTAACACATATGTGATTTAGTTTACAAAGTTGTGCCTTGCGTTCCTGTTCTTTCATTGAAAACATTTTTCTGTGCTCTAAAATGGGAGATATCACTTTTCAGTTTTCCTGCATTCCTAATTGTACAGGGCACACAAATGTGATTTAGTTTAAAAGTAATGCTTTTCCTTTCTATTCTTTTGTTGGAAACTTGTTTCTGTGAATTACAATGAGAGATATCACTTATCAGTTTTCCTGTATTCCAAATTGAATTGACAACTCACATGTGATTTAGTTTCCAAAGTTGTGCTTTACAGTTCTGTTCTTTCATTGGAAACTTGTTTCTGTGAGTACAGTGCGACATATCCCTTTTCAGTTTTCCTGTATTCCTAATTTAGCAGGCGACACAAATGTGATTTAGTTTACAAAGTTGTGCTTTGCCTTTCTGTTCTTTCATTGGAAACTTGTTTCTGTGCACTACAGTGGGAGATATCACTTTTCAGTTTTTCTGTATTCCCAACTGAGCAGGTGACACACATGTTACTTAGTTTACAAAGTTGGGCTTTACACTTCTGTTCTTTCTTTGGATACTTGTTTCTGTGCACTACAGTGCAAGATGTCACTTTTCAGTTTTCCTGTATTCCTAATTGAATGGGCAACACTCATGTGATTTAGTTTCCAAAGTTGTGCTTTGCCTATCTGTTCTTTCATTGGAAACTTCTTTCTTTGCTATAAAGTGGGAGATATAACTTGTCAGTTTTTCTGTATTCCCAACTGAGCAGGCGACACACATGTTACTTAGTTTACAAAGTTGTGCTTTATATTTCTGTTCTTTCTTTGGAAAATTGTTTCTATGTGGTACAGTGCGAGATATCACTTTTCAGTTTTCCTGTATTCCTACTTGAACGGGCGACACAAATGTGATTTAGTTTACAAAGTTGTGCTTTACATTTCTGTTCTTTCGTTGGAAAAATGCTTTTGTGAGTTGCAGTGCAAGATATCACTTTTCAGTTTTCCTGTATTCCTAATTTAGCAATTTAGCGGGCAACACAAATGTGATTTAGTTTCCAAGTTGTGCTTTGCATTTCTGGTTTTTCATTGGAAACTTCTTTCTGTGCACTGCAGTGGGAGATATCACTTTTCGGTTTTTCTATATTTCCAATTGAGCAGGCAACACACATGTTACTTCTTTTACAAAGTTGGGCTTTACATTTCTGTTCTTTCATTGGAAACTTGTATGTGTGAGGTGCAGTGCGAGTTATCACTTTTCAGTGTTCCTGTATTCCTAACTGAGCAGGTGACAAACATGTTACTTAGGTTACAAAGTTGGGCTTTACATTACTGTTCTTTCATTGGAAATTTCTTTCTGTGCTCTAAAGTGGGAATATATCACTTCTCAGTTTTTCTGTATTCCTAATTGATCAGGCGACACAAATGTGATTTAGTTTACAAAGTTGTGATTTGCCTTTCTATACTTTTGGTGGAAACTTTTTTCTGTGCACTGCAGTGAGAGATATCACTTTTCAGTTTTCATGTATTCCTAACTGTGCAGGCGACAAACATGTTACTTGGTTTACAAAGTTGTGCTTTACATTTATGTTCTTTCATTGGAAACTTGTTTTTTTGAGGTACAGTGCAAGATATCACTTTTCAGGTTTCCTGTATTAATAATTGAAAGGGCGACAGACCTGTCATTTAGTTTTCAAATTTGTGCTTTTCCTTTGTATTCTTTTGGTGGAAATTTGTTTCTGTGCAATTCAGTGGGAGATATCACTTTTCAGTTTTCCTGTATTCCTAATTGAACCGGCGACACATATGTGATTTAGTTTCCAAAATTGTGCTTTGTGTTGATGTTCTTTCATTGGAAACTTCTTATTGTGTTCTAAAGTGGGAGATATCACTTTTCACTTTTCCTGTATTCCTATTTGTGCAGGCAACACACATATTACTTAGTTTACAAAGTTGTGTTTACATTTCTGTACTTTTGTTGGAAACTTGTTTTTGTGAGGTACAATGAGAGATATCACTTTTCAGTTTTCCTGTATTCCTAATTGAACGGGTAACACACATGTGAAATAATTTCCAAAGTTGTGCTTTGTTTTTCTGTTCTTTCATTGAAAAATTCTCTCTGTGCTCTAAAGTGTGAGATATCACTTTTCAGTTTTCCTGTATTCCTAATTGAGCGGGCGACACAAATGTGATTTAATTTACAAAGTTGTGCTTTGCCTTTCTGTTCTTTTGTTGGAAACTTGTTTCTGTGCACTACAGTGGGAGATATCACTTGTCAGTTTTCCTGTATTCCTAATTGAGCAGGCGACACACATGTTACTTAGTTTACATAGTTGTGCTTTGCTTATCTGTTCTTTTCTTGGAAACTTTTTTCTGTGAGGTACAGTGCGAGATGTCACTTTTCATTTTTCCTGCCTGTTCCTAATTGAACCGGCATTTAGTTTCCAAAGTTGTGCTTTGCGTTTCTGTTCTTTCATTGGACACTTCTTTCTCTGCTCAAATGGGAAATATCACTTTACAGTTTTCTTGTATTCCTAATTGTGCGGGCGACACACATGTTACTTAGTTAACAAAATTGTGCTTTACATTTGTGTTCTTTCGTTGGAAACTTGTTTCTGTGAACTACAGTGGGAGATATCACTTTTCAGATTTCCTGTATTCCTAATTGAATGGATAACACACATGTTACTTAGTTCATAAAGTTGTACTATACATATCTGTACTTTCGTTGGAAACTTCTTTTTGTGCTCTCAAGTGAGAGATATCACTTTTCAGTTTTCCTGTATTCCTAATTGAACGGGCAACACACATGTGATTTAATTTCCAAAGTTGTGCTTTGCATTTCTGTTCTTTCATTGGAAACTTCATTCTGTGCTCTAATGTGGGAGATAATCACTTTTCAGTTTTCCTGTATTCCTAATTGAACAGGCGACACACATGTTAGTTAGTTTATAAAGTTGTGCTTCACATTTCTTTCTTTTGTTGGAAACTTCTTTTTGTTCCCTACATGGGAGATATCACTTTTCAGTTTTCTTGTATTCCTAATTGTGTAGGTAACATATAAGTTACCTAGTTTAAAAAATTGTGCTTTACATTTGTGTTCTTTCATTGGAAACTTGTTTCTGTGAGGTACAGTGTGAAATATAACTTTTCAGTTTTCCTGTTTTCCTAATTGTGCAGGATACACACATGTTACTTAGTTTACAAAGTTGTTCTTCACATTTCTCTTCTTTTTTGGAAACTTCTTTCTTTGCTCTAAAGTGGGAGATATCACTTTTCAGTTTTCCAGTATTCCTAATTGTGCGGGCCACAAAAATGTGATTTATTTTACAAAATTGTTATTTGCCTTACTGTTCTTTTGTTCGAAACTTCTTTCTGTGCACTACCGTGGGAGATATCACTTTTCAGTTTTCCTGTGTTCCTAATTCGCTGGCGACACACATGTTACATATTTTGCAAAGTTGTGCTTTGCATTTCTGTTCTTTCATTGGAAACATTTTTCTGTGCTCTAAAGAGAAAGATATCACATTTCAGTTTTCCTGTATTCCTAATTGTGCAGGCTACACACATGTTACTTAGTTTATAAAGTTGTGTTTTATGTTTCTGTTCTTTCTTTGGAAACTTGTTTTCGTGAGGTACATTGCGAGATATCACTTTTCTGACTTCCTGTATTCCTATTCGAACCAGCGACACACATGTTACTTAGTTTTAAAATTTGTGCTTTGCCTTCCTGTTCTTTTGTTGGAAACTTGTTTCTGTGCACTACAGTGCAAGTTATCACTTTTCAGTTTTCCTGTATTTCTAATGGAATTGGCGACACTCATGTGATTTAATTTGCAAAGTTGTGCTTTGTGTTCCTGTTCTTTCATTAGAAACTTCTTTCTGTGCTCTAAAGTGGGAGATATCACATTTCAGTTTTAATGTATTCCTATTGCGTGGGCGACACACATGTTACTTAGTTTACAAATTTGTGCTTTACATTTCTGTTCTTTCATTGGAAACTTTTTTCTGTGCTCTAAAGTGGAAGATATCATTTTCAGCCTTCCTGTATTCCTAAATGTGCAGGCAACACACATGTTACTTAGTTTACAAAGTTGTGCTTTACATTTCTGTTCTTTTGTTGGAAACTTGTTTCTGTGCACTACAGTGCGAAATATTACTTTTCAGTTTTCCTGTATTCCTAATTGTGCAGGCGACACATGTTACTTAGTTTACAATGTTGTGCTTTACCTTTCTGTTCTTTCATTTGAGACTTGTTTTTGTGATGTACATTGCGAGATATCACTTTTCAGATTTCCTGTATTCCTAATTTAGCAGGCGACACACATGTGATTTAGTTTCCAAACTTGTGCATTTCGTTTCTGTTCTTTCATTCAAAACTTCTTAATGTGCTCTTAGGAGGAAGATATCACATTTCAGTTTTTCTGTATTCCTAATTGTGCAGGCGACACACATGTTACTTAGTTTACAAAGTTGTGCTTTACCTTTCTGTTCTTTCATTGTAAACTTGTTTTTGTGAGGTATAGTGCGAGATGTCACTTTTCATTTTTCCTGCATTCCTAATTGAAAGGGCAACACAGATGTGATTTAGTTTCCAAAGTTGTGCTTTGCAATTCTGTTCTTTCATTGGAAACTTCTTTCTGTGCTCTAAAGTGGGAGATACCACTATTCAGTTTTCCTGTATTCCTAATTGAGTGGGCGACACAAATGTGATTTAATTTATAAAGTTGTGCTTTGCCTTTCTGTTCTTTTCTTGGAAAATTGTTTCTGTGCACTACAGTGGGAGATATCCCTTTTCAATTTTCCTGTATTCCTAATTGAGCGGGCTACACACATGTGATTTAGTTTCCAAAGTTGTGCTTTGCGATTCTATTCTTTCATTGGAAACTTCTTTCTTTGCTCTAAAGTGGGAGATATCACTTTTCAGTTTTCCAGTGTTCCTAATTGTGCGGGCGACAAAAATGTGATTTATTTCACAAAATTGTGCTTTGCTTTCCTGTTCTTTTGTTGGAAACTTCTTTCTGTGCTCTAAAGTAGGAGGTATTCATAATTGAATGGGCAACACACATTGTAATTAGTTTACAAAGTTATGCTTTATATTTCTGTTCTTTTTTTTGGAAACTTGTTTCTGTGCACTACAGTGGGAGATATTACCATTCACTTTTCCTGTATTCCTAATTGAACAGTCGACAAACACGTGATTCAGTTTCCAAAGTTGTGCTTTCCATTTCTTTTCTTTCATTGGAAACTTCTTTCTGTGCTCTAAAGTGGGAGATATCACGTTTCAGTTTTCCTGAATTCCTAATTGTGCAGGCTACACACATGTTACTTAGTTTACAAAGTTGTGCTTTATATTTCTGTTCTTTCCTTGGAAACTTCTTTCTGTGCTCTAAAATGGGAGATATCACTTTTCAGTTTTCCTGTATTCCTAATTGAACGGGCAACACACATGTGATTCAGTTTTCAAGTTGTGCTTTCCATTTCGGTTCTTTCATTGGAAAATTCTTTCTATGCTCTAAAGTGCGAGATATCACTTTTCAGTTTTCCTGTATTCCTAATTGAGCCGGCAACACAGATGTGATTTAGTTTAAAAAGTTGTGCTTTGCCTTTCTATTCTTTTGTTGGAAACTTTTTTCTGTGCACTACAGTGGAAGATATCACTTTTCAGTTTTCCTGTATTCCTTATTGAACGGGCGACACACATGTGATTTAGTTTCCAAAGTTGTGCTTTGCGTTTTTGTTCTTTCATTGGAAACTTCTTTCTGTGCTCTAAAGTTGGAGATATAACTTTTCAGAATTCCTGTATTTCTAATTGAACGGACAACACACATGTTACTTAGTTCACAAAATTGTGCTTTACATTTCTGTTATTTCCTTGGAAACTTGTTTCTCTGAGGTACAGTGCAAGATATCACTTTTCAGTTTTCCTGTATTCCTAAGTGAACCGTTGACACAAATGTGAATTAGTTTCCAAAGTTGTGCTTTGTGTATCTGTTTTTTTTTTTTTTTTTTTTTTCAATGCAGTTTATTCAGGAACCTTGAACAATCATCTGACCCTGGGGAAAGCCAGCCCACTTTAAATAGCCTCTGGGTAGCCAACCTCACCATGCCACGTGGGCAATGCAGATAGGTCCACATACATGGAAGCAAGCCAGATCCTCAGCCTTAGCCAAATGTGGAGTTGTTCATGACAGAGAGACTCACCATCGGGAAGGTGGAAGGCGGAAACCAGCTCAATCTTTCAGGCGAGGCATTTCGCAGCTCTCTATGGTTCCCCCTTTTTGTTTTGGACGCATCAGGCTAGAGTAGAGGTCTGATCTCTGATATTAAAAATAAATTGGGTCCAAGGTGGCTGACCCTCACGCTATGACTCTCTTCAGATAGAAAAGGGATCTTGGAACTACAGCCACCATTGTTACTACCATCTCATTGGCGGCTGTTGGAGCTACCACCGGGGCATTAGCCATGAGTCATACTGGGCAGACTGCTCAGACCCTGAATAATCATTTTGCCAATGTAGCTCATGCCTTAGTTGTACATAAAGGAATTAATGCTCATCTAAAAGGAAGGGCCAAATCAACACACTTTTAAAATCATCAACTCAATTGTAAAACAAAATTGATTTTAGAAAAAATTCTTTGAATATAGGAATTTAAATGAATTGATTGTAAGAAACCATTAAAAATAATCCTGCACAAATTTGTATTTGGATAAAACTCCTAAGTATTCTAATTGAAGATGTGCTTAACTCAGAATCAGAACCTTTTTTTCTCTACCTTTCCCATTTAGCAGCATCTATGGGGCCATGTATGTACTCAAACACAAAACTCAGATTGCCTCAGAGCAAGGCTCAGCCAACCACACACGGCTAAGGTGATAGAGCAGGAGTAATGAGCACCACTTCTTCTATTTACATGCTGTGTGACTCTTCTCTTTATATAGCTGTGCACACTGCCCTAATCCCAGTTTTTTTCTCCCAGTCTTGGAAATATTAAGAACGCCTTGAACCCATAAGAACTGCCACACACTGAAGATGGCAATGTAATCCCCACCTAGGGTCACTTAGCTATCATGAGACTGTTATAGAAAGAAAAAAATAAATAACATTTATTTCGGTGCACTATGGTGTGTGTGTGATACACATACACAGGAACACAATATATGTGTATATATATTCTTAAATGTAGAAATACAACTTGCTTGGTCCATATAGAGCTACTTGTGCGGATATGTATGTATATGATGATTTCAAGGCTGACCACATGGTAATAGATAACCAATTGGAAGTTCTTTCCTGAAGAAGACTAAGTTTCACCATAAAAGCCAAATATGTTTTTTTTTTTTTATTTGAGGTTTATTATATATAGTTAACAGAATGAATAAAGAATACCAGGTCTTTTTTTAAGTTTTATTTTTACATTTTTTTTTTTTTTATATCCCAATTGTAGCCCCTCCCTCAACTCCTCCCAGTCCCAACCTCCCTCCCTTTCCCCCATCCCCTTCCCCTAGTCCGCCAAAAGGGGGAGTTCTCCTCCCCTTCCATCCACCCCTAGTTTATCAAGACTCTTCAGGACTGCCTGGGTCTTCTTTCTCTGTGGCCTGACAAGAGCCGCATTGCCAGAGGGAAGAGATCAAAGGCAGGAGCTCCACAAGAGCAAAAAAGCTAAACAGTCTGGGCCCAGGGGTCCCTGAAGAGACTAATGCACCAACCAAGGACCACGCGTGGAGAGGACCTAGACCCCCTGCTCAGGTGTAGCCCATGGGAAGCTCAGTCTCCACGTGGATCCTAGAGTAAGAACACTAGATTAAAACACTAGAATGTACTACATTCCCCTAAAATTATTTAAAAATAGTACTTATGCTTATTTATAAAATCCCAGGAAAGTAAATACACAGTATTTCACTGAAATATTTAGGACAGTCATAACCATAAAGAATGACATGAAAGGCACCTCCCTCATGGGGAGCTCACACCCATGCCTGGGCAAGTCTTACTTTCTCACTTTTCTCTCTAACCCCCATGCTTAATCTTATATTAAAACAGCTCTAGCGTAACTCCCATCTTCGCTCTTTTTTGGAAAAGTAAATAAAAATTGATGATATCAAATCTGTAAAATTATTTTTGAAAAAAAATGCCTTAAAGAAAATATACAAAAATAAACCTGTTTTGTTTCTTGAAAAAAAAACAAAAAAACAAAGTTGTGCTTTATAGTTCTGTTCTTTCGTTGGAAACTTGTTTATGTGAGGTAAAGTGTGAGTTATCACTTTTCAGTTTTCCTGCATTCCTAATTAAGCATGCGAAACAAATGTGATTTAGTTTACAAACTTGTGCTTTGACTTTCTGTTTTTCTGTTGGAAACTTGTTTCTGTGCACTACAGTGGAAGATATCACTTTTCAGTTTTCCTGTATTCCTAATTGTGCTGGCGACACACATGTTACTTAGTTTACAAAGTTGTGCCTCACATTTCTGTTCTTTCCTTGGAAACTTCTTTCTGTGCTCTAAAGTGGGAGATATCACTTTTCAGTTTTCCTGTATTCCTAATTGAATGGGCGACACACATGTTACTTAGTTTACAAAGTTGTACTTTACATTTCTGTTCTTTCGTTGGAAAATTGTTTCTGTGGGGTACAGTGTGAGATATCACGTTTCAATTATCCTGTATACCTAATTGAACGGGTGACACACATGTTGTTTTGTTTCCAAAGTTGTGCTTTGCATTTCTGTGCTTACATTGGAAACTTCTTTCTGTGCTCTAAAGTGGGAGATATCACTTTTCAGTTTTCATGTATTCCTAATTGAGCGGGCTACACACGTTACTTCCTTTACGAAGTTGTGCTTAACATTTCTATTCTTTAGTTGGAAATTTGTTTTTGTGAGGTACAGTGCAAGATATCACATTTAGTTTTCCTGTATTCCTAATTGTAAGGGCGACACACATGTTGTTTAGTTTCCAAAGTTGTGCTTTGTTTTTCTGTTCTTACATTGGAAACTTCTTTCTGTACTCTAAAGTGGGAAGTATGACTTTTCAGTTTTCCTGTATTCCTAATTGAGCAGTTGAGAGCAATATGAATTAGTTTCCAAAGTTTTGCTTTGCATTTCTGTTCTTTCATTAGAAAATTCTTTCTGTGTTCTAAAGTGGGAGATATCAATATTCAGTTTTCCTGTATTCCTAATTGAACGGGCGACACACATGTTACTTAGTTTACAAAGTTGTGCTTTACATTTCTGTTCTTTCGTTGTAAACTTGTTTCTGTGAGGTACAGTGCTAGATATCACTTTTTAGTTTTCCTGTATTCCTAATTGAATGGCCGACACACATGTGATTTAGTTTCCAAAGTTGTGCTTTGCGTTACTGTTCTTTCATTGGAAAGTTCTTTCTGTGCTCTAAAGTGGGAGATATCACTTTTCAATTTTCCTGTATTCCTAATTGAGCAGGGACACAAATGTGATTTAGTTTACAAAGTTCTGCTTTTCCTTTCTATTCTTTTGTTGGAAAATTGTTACTGAACACTACAGTGCGAGATATCACTTTTCAGTTTTCCTGTATTGCTAATTGAGTGGGCGACACAAATGTGAATTATTTTCCAAAGTTGTGCTTTGCGTTTCTGTTCTTTCCTTGGAAACTCTTTCTGTGTTCTAAAGTGGGAGATATCACTTTTCAGTTTTCCAGTATTCCTAATTCAACGGGCAACATACATGTGATTTAGTTTCCAAAGTTATGCTTTTCCTTTCTATTCTTTTGTTGAAAACTTTTTTCTGTGCACTACAGTGGAATTTATCACTTTTTAGTATTGCTGTATTCCTAATTAAACGGTCAACACAGGTGTGATTTAGTGACCAAAGTTGTGCTTTGCATTTCTGTTCTTTCATTGGAAACTTGTTTCTGTGAGGAACATTGCAAGATATCACTTTTCAGATTTCCTGTATTCCTAATTGAACTGGCGACACATATGTGACTTAGTTTACAAAGCTGTGCATTACATTTCTGTTAGTTAGTTGGAAACATGTTTCTGTGTGGTACAGCGTGAGATATCACTTTTCAATTTTCCTGTATTCCTAATTGAATGGATGACACACATGCGATTTAGTTTCCAAAGTTGTGCTTTGCGTTTCTTTTCTTTCATTGGAAACTTCTTTCTATGCTTTAAAGTGGGAGATATCACTTTTCAGTTTTCCAGTATTCCTAATTGAATGGGTGACACAAATGTGATTTAGTTTACAAAGTTGTGCTTTGCCTTTTTGTTCTTTTGTTGGGAAATTGTTTCTGTGAGGTACAGTGCTAGATATCACTTTTCAGTTTTCCTGTATTCCTAATTGAATGGAGAACTCACATGCGATTTAGTTTACAAAGTTGTGCTTTGCGTTGCTGTTCTTTCATTGGAAACTTATTTCTCTATTCTAAAGTGGAAGATGTCACTTTTCAGTTTTCCTGTATTCCTAATTGTGCAGGTGACACACATGTTACTTAGTTTACAAAGTTGTGCTTTGCGTTTCTTTCATTGGAAAATTTTTCTGTAAGGTACAGTGTGAGATAACCCTTTTCAGTTTTCCTGTATTCCTAATGGAACTGTTGACACACATGTGATTTAGTTTCCAAAGTTGTGCTTTGTGTTTCTTTTCTTTCATTGGAAACTTCTTTCTTTGCTCTAAAGTGGGAGATATCACTTTTCAGTTTTCCTGTATTCCTAATTGAGCCGGCAACACAGATGTGATTTAGTTTAAAAAGTTGTGCTTTGCCTTTCTATTCTTTTGATGGAAAATTGTTTCTGTGAAGTACAGTGGGAGATATCACTTTTCAGTTTTCCTGTATTCCTAACTGAACAGGCAACAGACATGTGATTTAGTTTCCAAAGTTGTGCTTTGCGTTTCTGTTCTTTTGTTGGAAACTTCTTTCTGTGATCTAAAGTGGGAGATATCACTTTTCAGTTTTCCTGTATTTCTAAGTGAGCAGGCGACAGAAATGTGATTTAGTTTACAAAGTTGTGCTTTGCCTTTCCGTTCTTTCGTTGGAAACTATTTCTGTGTGGTATAGTGTGAGATATCACTTTTCAATTTTCTTGTATTCCTAATTGAACGGGCTACACACATGGGATTTAGTTTCCAACGTTGTGCTTTCCATTTCTATTCTTTGATTGGAAACTTCTTTCTATGCTCTAAAGTACGAGATATCACTTTTCAGTTTTCCAGTATTCCTAATTGAATGGGTGACACAAATGTGATTTAGTTTACAAAGTTGTGCTTTAGCTTTCTGTTCTTTTGCTGGGAAATTTTTTCTGTGAGGTACAGTGCTAGATATCACTTTTCAGTTTTCCTGTATTCCTAATTGAACTGGCGACACACATGTGATTTAGTTTCCAAAGTTGTGCTTTGCGTTGCTGTTCTTTCATTGGAAACTTATTTCTCTATTCTAAAGTGGAAGATGTCACTTTTCAGTTTTCCTGTATTCCTAATTGTGCAGGTGACACACATGTTACTTAGTTTACAAAGTTGTGCTTTGCGTTTCTTTCATTGGAAACTTTTTTTCTGTAAGGTACAGTGTGAGATAACAGTTTTCAGTTTTCCTGTATTCCTAATTGAACAGTTGACACACATGTGATTTAGTTTCCAAAGTTGTGCTTTGCGTTTCTTTTCTTTCATTGGAAACTTCTTTCTTTGCTCTAAAGTGGGAGATATCACTTTTCACTTTTCCTGTGTTCCTAATTGAGCACAGGACACACATGTGATTTAGTTCTCAAAGTTGTGCTTTGCCTTTCTGTTCTTTTGTTGGAAACTTCTTTCTGTGTTCTAAAGTGGGAGATATCACTTTTCAGTTTTCCTGTATACCTAATTGAGCGGCCAACACAAATGTGAAATAGTTTTCAAAGTTGTCCTTTTCCTTTCTATTCTTTTGGTGGAAACTTGTTTCTGTGCAATACAGTGGGAGATATCACTTTTCAGTTTTCCTGTATTCTTAATTGTGCAGATGACACACATGTTACTTAGTTTACAAAGTTTTGCTTTGCGTTTCTGTTCTTTTGTTGGAAACTTGTTTCTGTTCACTACAGTGGGAGATATCACTTTTCAGTTTTCCTGTATTCCTAATTGAACGGTCAGGACACATGTGATTTAGTTTCCAAACTTGTGCTTTGTGTTTCTGTTATTACATTGGAAACTTCTTTCTGTGCTCTAAAGTGGGAGATATCACTTTTCAGTTTTTCTGTATTCCTAATTGAATGGGTAACACTCATGTGATTTAGTTTACAAAGTTGTGCTTTGCGTTTCTGTGCTTTGCTCTGAAGTGGGAGATATCACATGTCAGTTTTCCAGTATTCCTAATAGAGAGGGCGACACAAATGTGATTTAGTTTACACAGTTGTGCTTTGCCTTTCTATTCTTTTGTTGGAAACTTGTTTCTGTGAACTACCGTGTGAGATATCACTTTTCAGTTTTCCTGTATTCCTAATTGAACGGGTGAAACACATGTGATTTAGTTTCCAAAGTTTTGCTTTGTGTTTCTGTTCTTTCATTGGAAAATTTTTCTGAGCTCTAAAGTGGGACACATCACTTTTCAGCTTTCCTGCACTTCCAATTGAGCAGACAACACAAATGTGAATTAGTTCACAAAGTTATGCTTTTCGTTTCTCTTCTTTTGTTGGATAATTGTTTCTGTGCACTACAAGGGTGATATCACTTTTTAGTATTCCTGTATTCCTAATTGAACGGGCAACACACATGTGATTTAGTTTTCAAAATTGTGCTTTTGATTTCAATTCTTTTGGTGGAAATTTGCTTCTGGGCACTACAGTGGAAGATATCTCTTTTCAGTTTTCCTGTATTTTTAATTGAAGGGGCGACACACATGTGATTTAGGTTCCAAAGTTGTGCTTTGCGTTTCTGTTCTTTCATTGGAAACTTCTTTCTTTGTTCTAAAGTGGGAGATATCACATTTCACTTTTCCTGTATTCCTAATTGTGCAGACAACACACATGTGAATTAGTTTACAAAGTTGTTCTTTGCCTTTCTGTTCTTTCATTGGAAACTATTTCTGTGATATACAGTGGGAGATATCACTTTTTAGTTTTCCTGTATTCCTAAGTGAACGGGCAACACAAATGTGATTTAGTTTCCAAAGTTCTGCTTTGCGTTTCTGTTCTTCATTGGAAATTTCTTTCTTTGCTCTGAAGTGGGAGATATCACTTTTTAGTTTTCCAGTATTCCTAATTGAGCCGGCCACACAGATGTGATTTAGTTTCCAAAGGTGTGCTTTGCCTTTCTATTCTTTTGATGGAAAATTGTTTCTGTGAAGTACAGTGGGAGATATCACTTTTCAGTTTTCCTGTATTCCTAACTGAACAGGCAACAGACATGTGATTTAGTTTCCAAAGTTGTGCTTTGCGTTTCTGTTCTTTTGTTGGAAACTTCTTTCTGTGATCTAAAGTGGGAGATATCACTTTTCAGTTTTCCTGTATTTCTAAATGAGCGGGTGACAGAAATGTGATTTAGTTTACAAAGTTGTGCTTTGCCTTTCTGTTCTTTCGTTGGAAACTATTTCTGTGTGGTATAGTGTGAGATATCACTTTTCAATTTTCCTGTATTCCTAATTGAACGGGCTACACATATGGGATTTAGTTTCCAACGTTGTGCTTTCCGTTTCTATTCTTTCATTGGAAACTTCTTTCTATGCTCTAAAGTACGAGATATCACTTATCAGTTTTCCAGTATTCCTATTTGAATGGGCGACACAAATGTGATTTTGTTTACAAAGCTGTGCTTTGCCTTTCTGTTCTTTCCTTGTAAACTATTTCTGTGAGGTACAGTGCGAGATATCACTTTTCAGTTTTCCTGTATTCCTAATTGAAATGGCGACACACATGTGATTTAGTTTCCAAAGTTGTTCTTTGTGTTTCTGTTCTTTAGTTGGAAATTTCTTTCTGTGATCTAAAGTGGGAAATATCACTTTTCAGTTTTCCAGTATTCCTAATTGAATGGGTGACACAAATGTGATTTAGTTTACAAAGTTGTGCTTTGCCTTTCTGTTCTTTTGTTGGGAAATTGGTTCTGTGAGGTACAGTGTGAGATATCACTTTTCAGTTTTCCTGTATTCCTAATTGAATGGAGAACTCACATGCGATTTAGTTTACAAAGTTGTGCTTTGCGTTGCTGTTCTTTCATTGGAAACTTTTTTCTCTATTCTAAAGTGGAAGATGTCACTTTTCAGTTTTCCTGTATTCCTAATTGTGCAGGTGACACACATGTTACTTAGTTTACAAAGTTGTGCTTTGCGTTTCTTTCATTGGAAACTTTTTTTCTGTAAGGTACAGTGTGAGATAACAGTTTTCAGTTTTCCTGTATTCCTAATTGAACGGTTGACACACATGTGATTTAGTTTCCAAAGTTGTGCTTTGTGTTTCTTTTCTTTCATTGGAAACTTCTTTCTTTGCTCTAAAGTGGGAGATATCACTTTTCACTTTTCCTGTGTTCCTAATTGAGCACAGGACACACATGTGATTTAGTTTCCAAAGTTGTCCTTTCCGTTTCTGTTCTATAGTTGGAAACTTCTTTCTGTGATCTAAAGTGGGAGATATCACTTTTCAGTTTTCCTGTATTCCTAACTGAGCAGGCCACACAAATGTGATTTAGTTTTCAAAGTTGTGCTTTTCCTTTCAATTCTTTTGGTGGAAATTATCTTCTGGGCACTTCAGTGGAATATATCACTTTTCAGTTTTTCTGTATCCCGAATTGAACGGGCAACACACATGTGATTTATTTTCCAAAGTTGTGCTTTGCGTTTCTGTTCTTTCATTTGAAACTTCTTTCTGTACTGTAAAGTGGAAGATATCCCTTTTCAGTTTTCCTGTATTCCTAAGTGAACTGGCGACACAAATGTGATTTAGTTTCCAAAGTTGTGCTTTGGCTTTCTGTTCTTTTGTTGGAAACTTGTTCCTGTACAATATACTGGGAAAAATCACTTTTCAGTTTTCCTGTATTCCTGATTGAGTGGGTGACACACATGTGATTTAGTTTACAAAGTTGTGCTTTGCCTTTCAGTTCTTTCTTTGGAATCTTCTTTCTTTGCTCCAAAGTGGAAGATACCACTTTTCAGTTCTCCTGTGTTCCTTTTTTTTTAATTTTTTATTAATTACACGTTATTCATTTTGTATCCCCCCATAAGCCACTCTGTCTTCCCCTCCCTATCTCTCCCTCCCTCCCCCTTCTTTAGGCATGCCACTCCGCAAGTCCACTGATAGGGGAGGTTCTCCTCTCCTTCTTTCTGATTTTAGTCTATCAGTTCTCATCGAAAGTGGCTGTATTGTCCTCTTCTGTGGCCTGGTAAGGCTGCTCCCCCTCATGGGGAGGTGATCAAAGAGCAGGCCAATCAGATTATGTCAGAGGCAGTCTGTCTTCTCATTACTATGTAACCCAATTGGACTCTGAACTCCCATGAGCTACATCTGTGCAGGGGTTCTAGGTTATCTCCATGAATAGTCCTTGGTTGGAGTATGAGTCTCTGGGAAGTTCCCTGTGTTCAAATTTTCTTGTTCTTTTGCTCTCCTTGTGGAGTTCCTGTCCTCTCCAGCTCTTACTATTTCCCACTTCTTACATAAAATTCCATTCAGTCTTCCTGACAGTTGGCCATCAGGCTCAGCATCTGCTTTGATAGTCTGCAGGGCAGAGGCTTTCAGAGGCCCTCTGTGGCAGGTTCCTTGTTTGTTTCCTGTTTTCTTCTGGCTTTCAGAGGCCCTCTGTAGCAAGTTCCTAGGTTGTTTCCTGTTTTCTTCTTCTTCTGATGTCCATCCTCTTTGCCTTTCAGGATGGGGATTGACTGCAGACTGCAGTGACTCTTAGGGAGTTTGTAGAGTTTTGTGACATAGGATACAACTGGAGAGGGGCCACCAGAGCAAAGAGAGAATCATCTACATATTGACACAGATAATTTTTCTCTAAGTCATTTAATTTTATACCCAAATGTATGTGAGTTTTATAGGTTAATTTAAATTGTTTAACATATTCAACCTACTTGCATAACATAAAGACTGTGAAATAGTTAAAAGTATAATTTTTATTTTATACTGTCATTTCTTTTTTTTATTAGTTACATTTTATTAACTCTGTATCCCAGCCGTGTCCCGATCCCTCATTCCCTCCCACTCCCTCCCTCCCTCCCTCATCTCCACCTTGCCCCTTCCCAGTCCACTGATAGGGGGGATCTCCTCCCCATTCATCTGATCCTGTTTTATCAGGTATCTTCAGGACTGGCTGCAAAGCCCTCCTCTGTGGCCTAACAGGACTGCTCCTCCCTTCTGGGGTGGGGAGACCAAAGAGCCAGTCATTGAGTTCCTGTTAGAAATAGTCCTTGTTCCCCTCACTTTGGGAAACCAATTGGTTACTGAGCTACCACAGGCTACATCTGAGCGGAGGTTCTAGGTTATATCCATACATGGTCCTTGGTTGAATGTCAGTCTCAGAAAAGACCCTGTGCCCAGATATATTTGGTCCTTGTGGAGCTCCTATCCTTTCCCCATCAGACTAACTCCCCTTCTTTCTTATGATTCCCTGTACTCTGCCAAAGGTTTGGTCATGAGTCTTTGCTTTGAAAACACTGCTAGTTAGAGTCTTTCAGATGCGCTCAGTAGACTCCTGTCATATTTTCAATGCACATCCCATCTGTCTTTCTAAACGAAGATTGATCATCTTACCCCATGTCCACTCAATTGATTATCTTTTTTAGGTGTATAGATTTCATTATGTTTATCATATCTTATAGGTCTATATAAGTGAGTATATCCCATGTTTGTCTTTCTCCTTCTGGGATATTTCACTCAGAATCATCTTTTCTAGATCCCACCATTTGGCTGCAAATTTCATGATTTCTTCCTTTTTGATTGCTGAGTAGTATTCCATTGTATAAAAATACCACAATTTCTGTACCCATTCCACTGTTGATGGACATCTGGGTTGTTTCCAGGTTCTGACTATTACAAATAGAGCTGCTATAAACATGGTTGAGCAAGTGTCCTTTTTGTGTACTTGAACAAACCTCTCCAGCATGTGTTATCGCTTGAGTTTTTCATCTTGGCCATTCTGATGGGTGTAAGGTGATATCTCAGGGTCGTTTTGATTTGCATTTCCCTGATGGCTAATGAGGATGAGCATTTCTTTAAGTGTTTTTCTGCCATTCGATATTCCTCTGTCGATAATTCTCTGTTTAGCTCTGTTCCCCATTTTTTAATTGGATTACTTGGATTGCTGCTTTTCAGCTTCTTTAGTTCTTTGTATATACTGGATATTAGTCCTCTGTCAGATAAAGGGTTAGTGAAGATTCTTTCCCAATCTGTAGGCAGTCGTTTTGTTTTGATGACGGTATCCTTTGCTTTACAGAAACTTTTCAGTTTCATGAGGTCCCATTTATTGATTGTTGCTCTTAGAGCCTGTGCTGTTGGTGTTTTGTTCAGGAAGTTGTCTCCTGTGCCAATGAGTTCTAGGCTGTTACCCACTTTTTTTTTTCCAATTGATTTAGGGTGTCTGGTTTTATGTTGAGGTCCTTGATCCACTTTGACTTTAGTTTTGTGCAGGGTGAGAAATATGCATCTATTTTCATTTTTCTGCATGTAGACATCCAGTTGGTCCAGCACCATTTGTTGAAGATGCTGTCTTTTTTCCATTGAATGGATTTGGCTTCTTTGTCAAATATGGAGTATTCATAGGTGTGTGGATTTATTTCTGGGTCTTCTATGCGGTTCCATTGATCCTCCTTTCTGTTTCTATGCCAATACCATGCAGTTTTTATTACTGTTGCCATGTGGTACAGCTTGAGATCAGGGATGGAGATACCTCCAGATGATCTGTTGTTGTACAGGATCGTTTTGGAGATTCTGGTTTCTCCATATGAAGCTGAGAATCTTTTTTTCGAGGTCTGTAAAGAATTGAGTTGGTATTTTGATGGGAATTGCATTGAATCTGTAGATTGCTTTTGGCAGTATGGCCATTTTCACAATGTTAATCCTACCAATCCATGAGCACGGGAGATCTTTCCATCTTCTGATATCTTCTTCAATTTCTTTCTTCAGAGACTTGAAGTTTTTCTCAAACAGGTCTTTCACTTGCTTGGTTAAAGTCACACCAAGGTACTTTATGTTATTAGTGGCTATTGTAAAGGGTGTTGTTTCCCTAATTTCTTTCTCAGCCTTTTTTTCTTTGGTATATAGGAGGGCTTCTGATTTTTTTGAGTTGATTTTGTATCAGCTGAAGGAGTTCTCTGGTTGAATTTTTGGGGTCGCTCACGTATACTATCATATCATCTGCAAATAGTGACACTTTGACCTCTTCTTTTCCGATTTGTATCCCCTTGATCTCCTTTAGTTGTCTTATTGCTCTGGCTAGGACTTCAAGTACTAAGTTGAAGAGATATGGGGACAATGGACAGCCTTGTCTTGTCCCTGATTTCAGTGGGATTGATTTAAGTTTCTCTCCATTGAGTTTGATGTTAGCTATAGGCTTGCTGTATATTGCCTTTACTATCTTTAGGTATGTGCCTTGTATCCCTGATCTCTCCAAGACTTTAAACATGAATGGGTGTTGGACTTTGTCAAATGCTTTTTCAGCATCTAAGGAGATGATCATGTGGTTTTTCTCCTTCAGTTTGTTTATGTAGTGGATTACATTGATGGATTTCCGTATGTTGAACCACCCTTGCATGCCTGGGATGAAGCCTACTTGGTCATGGTGGATGATATCTTTGACATGTTCTTGGATTCGATTTGCAAGTATTTTATTGAGTATTTTTGTGTCAGTGTTCATAAGAGAGATAGGCCTGAAGTTCTCTTTTTTTGTTGGGTCTTTTTGTGGTTTAGGTATTAAGGTGACTGTGGCTTCATAGAATGAGTTTGGTAGTGTTCCTTCTGTTTCTATTTTGTGGAATGGCTTGAGGAGAATTGGAGTTAGCACTTCTTTGAAGGTCTTGTAGAATTCTGCGCTGAAGCCATCTGGTCCAGGGTTTTTTTTTTTTTGGAGGGGAGACTGTTAATGACTGCTTCGATTTCCTTGGGAGATATAGGGCTATTCAGTCTTTCTACTTGATCTTGACTTAGTTTTGGTAGATGAAATCTTTCAAGAAAATTATCCATTTCATTTAGATTCTCAAATTTTTTGGCATATAGGCTTTTGTAGTATGACCTAATAATTGTTTGGATTTCCTCAATGTCTGTGGTTATGTCCCCATTTTCATTTCTGATTTTGCTGATCTGGATAGTTTCTCTCTGCTTTTTAGTTAGTTTGGCTAAGGGTTTGTCTATCTTGTTGATTTTCTCAAAGAACCAGCTTTTTGTTTCATTTATTCTTTGGATAGTTTTATTTGTTTCTATTTGATTGATTTCAGCCCTTAGTTTGATTATTTCCAGCCGTCTGCTCCTCTTGGGTGTATCTGCTTCTTTTTTTTCTAGAGTTTTCAGTTGGGCCATTAAGTTGTTTGTATGTGATGTTACGAATTTCTTCTTGCAGGCACTTAGTGCTATAAATTTTCCTCTGAGCACTGCTTTCAATGTGTCCCATAAATTTGGGTATGTTGTGCCTTCCTTTTCATTGAATTCTAGGAAGTCTTTAATTTCTTTCTTTATTTCTTCCTTAACCCAGCTGTCTTTGAGTAGTAAGTTGTTCAGTTTCCATGTGCGTGTCGGCTTTTTGTTGTTTCTGTTGTTGTTGATGTCTAGCTTTAGTCCATGGTGATCAGATAGTATACAAGGGATTATTTCAATCCTTTTGTATCTGTTGAGGCTTGCTTTGTGACCCACTATATGGTCTATTTTGGAAAAGGTTCCATGTGGTGCTGAAAAGAAGGTGTACTCTTTTGAGTTTGGGTGAAACGATCTGTAGACGTCTGTAGAGGTCCATTTGATTTAGGGATTGTGTGAGTGCTTTTATTTCCCTATTTGGTGTCTGTCTAGTTGATCTGTCCCTTGGTGAGAGTGGAGTGTTGAATTCTCCCACTATTAAGGTATTAGGATCAATGTATGATTTAAGCTTTAATAATGTTTCATTTACGAATGTCGGTGCTCTTGTATTTGGGGCATAGATATTCAAGATTGTGATGTCCTCTTGGTGGATTTTTCCTTTGATGAGAATATAGTGGCCCTCCTTATCTTTTTTTATTAACTTGGGTTGAAAGTCTATTTTATTAGATATTAGGATGGCTACTCCAGCTTGTTTTCTGGAACCATTTGCTTGCAAAACAGTTTTCCAGCCCTTTACTCTGAGGTAGAGTTTGTCTTTGTTGCATAGGTGTGTTTCTTGGATGCAACAGAATGTTGGATCCTGTTTCCTTAACCATTCTGTTAGCCTGTGTCTTTTTATTGGTGAGTTGAGTCCTTTGATATTGATAGATAATAGTGACCAATTCATGTTAGTTCCTTTTGTAATGGAGTCGATGATCTAACCCTGTTTCATTGCTTGTTTTCTTTTCATTTTTGTTGGGATATTATCTGTATGCCCTGTTTTCTTGGGCGAATTTGTTTTCATTGGATTGGTGTTTTCCTTCTAGTATCTTCTGTAGGGATGGTTTGCTGTGTAGATATTGTGTAAATTTAGTTTTGTCATGGAATATTTTGTTTTCTCCATCTATGTTGATTGAAAGCTTTGCAGGGTATAGTAGTCTGGGTTGACATTTGTGATCTCTTAGAGTCTCCATGATACTTGCCCAGGCCCTTCTGGCTTTCATAGTTTCTGATGAGAAGTCCGGTGTGATTCTGATAGGTCTACCTTCATATGTTACTTAGCCTTTTTCCCTTGCTGCTTTTAATATCTTTTCTTTGTTCTGTAGATTTAGTGTTTTGACTATGATGTGACGTGATGTGTTTCTTTTCTGGTCTAGTCTATTTGGAGTTCTGTAGGCCTCTTGTATATTTATGGACATCTCTTTCTTTAAGTTGGGAAAATTTTCTTCTATGATTTTCTTGAAAATATTTTCTGGACCTTGGAGTCTGAGTCTTCATTTTTTCGTGAATTCCTATTATTCTTAGATTTTGTCTTTTCATAGCATCCTTGATTTCTTGGATATTTTGTGATTGGAACTTTTCTGATTTTACTTTTCTTTGAGAGAAGTATCCATTTCTGCAAGTGTGTCTTCAGCTCCAGAGATTCTCTCTTCCATCTCTTGTATTCTGTTGGTGATGCTTACTTTTGTGGTTCCTGATTTTTTCTCCAAGTTCTCCAGCTCACGGGTTTTCTCCTTTTGTGTTTTCTTTATTGATTCTAATTCTGTTTTCATGCCTTGCACCATTTCTTTCATGTGTTTGAATTTGGATTCCTGTCTCTCTATGGTGGCCTCTATTTCTTTTTTCATTTCCTTCTTATATGCCACTAATTTTTCCTCTACTTGTGTATCTATTTGTTTGGCTATGTTTGCCTGTGTTTCTTTAAGGATATTGTCTATTTCTTCTTTCTTTGCCTCCAATTGACTGGCCATCTCTTTGAAAGACTTGTTCATTTCCTCCTTATGAGCCTCAAATAATTGGGCAAGCATGGCTTTAAAATCATTTTCCTGTGCTTCTGCTGAATTGGAGTATCCATCGATTTTGGGGTTTGCTGGTGAAGTCATGATGTCCTGATTTATGTTGGAAGTGTTCTTTCGCCTACCCCTGGCCATTGGCTTATCTGAAACCTTCCCTGTTTGTTTTTGGATTCTGCAGATCAGACTGGTGCTGTCTCTCTCTCTGGTATCTGGAGAGTTCTTCAGGAAGCTGAGCACTCTGAGCGTGTGATGAGGACTAGATGTACCTGTGGGAGGAAAGTACGAGGAGCAAACCGGGCAAATGCAAGTGTGTGTCTTGTGTGTGTGTGTGTGTGTGTGTCTGTGTGTGTAAGTGTGGGTGGATGAGTTTCTAGAGGGACAGAGTGATGGCTAATGTTGAACCCTTGAGTGTGTGGGAGGGGCTCTGCACTGTATATGTAGTAGGCGCTAATGATGATCGCAGCGCAATTTCTGGCATTAACTGTCTTAACTCCTCAATCAGGCCCACAGGGCAGGAACTTCAATGTCCCTAGTGCCCCTCTGTTTCCCAAAGTGGGTATGTGGGTGGGAGGGGGGTTCGATGCCTGGCTTCTGATTTAGAAGGACCCAGGATCTGGGGAACTGCAGATTCTCAAGGGTGCACTCACTTACAGGCAGGTCTCTTGGCAGAGATCGTGGTATCCGGGGCTCTCTGCTCTCTGGTTTGGCCCTGCTTCTTTGATGTGTTCCGCCAGTTCTGTGCTGCTGTCACTGCCAGGTTCTGAGGTCTTGCTGCAGCTGGAGATTTCAGGGTGGTCACTTCAGCAGGGATGGGGTAACCAGGCTCTCTGTTCTCTGGTTTGGCCCTGGTTAATCTTAAACTGGAGGGCTGTGGTGCCCCGCCAGTTCAGTGCTGCTCTGCCTCCACGTCCCACTGTAACTGGAGACTGGGTTGCTAGTCCCAATGCTTTCTGGGAAGTCCTGGGATCTCTTCATTGTGCTCTCCAAGCTTGGGAAGCCTAGCGCCTGGTGTGTCCAGGTTGTATGACTTTTCTGCCTGGTTTTGGTGAGTATATAGCGTATTCTCTGACACTGTGGGATTGGGCGGGCCGTAACGTCAGTGATGGCGATCCTGAGGCTCTCCTGTATTCCTAATTGTGCAGGCAACACACATGTTACTTAGTTTACAACGCTGTGCTTTACATTTCTGTTCTTTCATTGGAAACTTCTTTCTGTGCTCTAGTGGGAGATATCACTTTTCAGTTTTCTTGCATTCCTAATTGAGCGGGCAACACAAATTTGATTTAGTTTACAAAGTTTTGCTTTGCGTTTCTATTCTTTGGTTAGAAACTTGTTTCTGTGCACTGCAGTGCGAGATATCACTTTTAAGTTTTATTGTATTCCTAATTGAACAGGCAATACACATGTTACTTAGTTTAAAAACTTGTGCTTTACATTTCTGTAATTTCCTTGGAAACTTGTTTCTCTGAGGTATAGTACAAGATATCACTGTTCAGTTTTCATGTAATCCTAATTGAACGGGTGACACACATATGATTTGTTTAAGAGTTGTGTTTTGCGTTTCTGTTCTTTCATTGGAAACTTCTTTCTGTGCTCTAAAGTAGAAGATATCACTTTTCAGTTTTCCTGTATTCCTAATTGTGCAGGCGACACAAATGTAACTTAGTTTAAAAAGTTGTGCTTTGCCTTTCTGTTCTTTTTTGGAAACTTGTTTCTGTTCACTACCATGGGACATATCACTTTTCAGTTTTCCTGTATTCCTAATTGAGAAGGCCACACAAATGGGATTTAGTTTACAAAGTTGGGCTTTGCCTTTCTGTTCTTTTGATGGAAACTTGTTTCTGTGCACTACAGTGGGAGATATCACTTTTCAGTTTTCCTGTATTCCTAATTGAACTGGCGACACACATGTGATTTAGTTTCCAAAGTTTTGCTTTGCGTTTCTGTTCTTTTGTTGGAAACTTGTTTCTGTGAACTACAGTGGGAGATATCACTTTTCAGTTTTCCTGTATTCCTAAGTGAAGGTGCAAACACACATATTACTTTGTTTACAAACTTGTACTTTACATTTCTGTTCTTTCGTTGTTCTGTTCTTTCGTTGTAAACTTGTTTTTGTGAGGTACAGTGCGAGATATCAGTTTTCAGTTTTCCTGTATTCCTAATTTGGCGGGCGACACAAATGTGATTTAGTTTCCGAAGTTGTGCTTTGCGTTTCTGTTCTTTCATGGGAAAATTCTTTCCGTGCACTACAGTGGGAGATATCACTTTTCATTTTTCCTGTATTCCTAATTGTGCAGGGGACACACATGTTACTTAGTTTACAAAGTTGTGCTTTACATTTCTATGTTTTTTTGTTGGAAACTTCTTTGTGTGAGGTACAGTGCGAGATATCACTTTTCAGTTTTTCTGTATTCCTAACTGAATGGGTGACACATATGTTAGTTAGTTTACAAAGTTGTGCCTTACATTTCTGTTCTTTCTTTGGAAACTTGTTTCTTTGAGGTACAGTGGAGATATCACTTTTCAGTTTTTCTGTATTCCTAATTGTGCAGGTGACACACATGTTACTTAGTTTACAAAGGTGTGCTTTACATTTCTGTTCTAATGTCGGAAACTTTTTTCTGTGCACTACAGTGGGAGATATCACTTTTCAGTTTTCCTGTATTCTTAATTGTACAGGTGACACACATGTTACTTATTGGACAAAGTTGTGCTTTACATTATTGTCCATTCATTGGAAACTTGTTTCTATGAGGTATAGTTCGTGATAACCCTTTTCAATTTTCCTGTATTCCTAATTGAGCAGGCGACACACATGTTACTTACTTTGCAAAGTTGTTCTTTGTGTTTCTGTTCTTTCATTGGAAACTTCTTTCTGTTCTCTAAAGAGGAAGATATCACATTTCTGTTTTCCTGTATTCCTAATTGTGGAGGCAACACAAATGTTATTTAGTTTACAAAGTTGTGATTTACCTTTCTGTTCTTTTGTTGGAAACTTGTTTTTGTGAGGCACAGTGTGATATATCACTTTTCAGTTTTCCTGTATTCCTAATTGAGTGGGTGACACACATGTTACTTAGTTTACAAAGTTGTGTTTTACATTTCTCTTCTTTCATTGGAAACTTCTTTCTGTGCTCTAAAATGGATGATATCACTTTTCAGTTTTCCTGTATTCCTAATTGAACAGGCAACACACATGTGATTTAGTTTCCAAAGTTGTGTTTTGCGTTTCTGTTCTTTCATTGGAAACTTCTTTCTGTGCTCTAAAGTGGGAGATATGACTTTTCAGTTTTCCTTAATTCCTATTTGAGCGGGCGACACAAATGTGATTTAGTTTACAAAGTTGTGCTTTATATTTCTGTTCTTTTGTTGGAATCTTGTTTATGTGCACTACAATGGGAGATATCACTTTTCCTTTCCCTGTATTCCTAATTGAACAGGCAACACACGTGTGATTTAGTTTCCAAAGTTGTGTTTTGCGTTTCTGTTCTTTCATTGGAAACTTCTTTCTGTGCTCTAAAGTGCGAGATATGACTTTTCAGTTTTACTGTATTCCTAATTGAGCTGGTGACACACATGTGATTTAGTTTACAAAGTTGTGCTTTGCCTTTCTCTTCTTTTTTGGAAACTTGTTTCTGTGAACTACAGTGGAAGATATCACTTCTGTTTTCCTGTATTCCTAAGTGAACTGGCGACACAAATGTGATTTAGTTTCCAAAGTTGTGCTTTGCCGTTGTGTTCTTTCGTTGGAAACTTGATTCTGTATACTACACTGGGAGATATCACTTTCAATTTTCCTGTATTCCTAATGTGCAGGCAACACATATGTTACTTAGTTTACAAAGTTGTGCTTTGCCTTTCTGTTCTTTCTTGGATACTTGTTTTTGTGAGGTACAGTGCCAGATATCACTTTTCAGTTTTCCCGGTATTCCTAATTGAACGGGCAACACACATGTGATTTAGTATCCAAAGTTGTGCTTTGCATTTCTGTTCTTTCATTGGAGACTTCTTTCTGTGCTCTAAAGTGGGATATATCACTTCTCAGTTTTCCTGTAGTCCTAATTGAGTGGGTGACACAAATGTGATTTTGTTTTCAAAGTTGTGCTTCTCCCTTCTATTCCTTTGGTGGACACTTGTTTCTGTGCACTACAGTGGGAGATATCGCTTTTCAGTTTTCCTGTATTCCTAAATGAGCGGGTGACACAAATGTGATTTAGTTTTCAGAGTTGTGCTTTGCGTTTCTGTTCTTCCATTGGAAACTTTGTTCTGTGCTCTAAAGTGGGAGATATCACTTTTCAGTTTTCCTGTATTCCTAATCGAGCAGGTGACACACGTTACTTTGTTTACAAAGTTGTGCTTTATATTTCTGTTCTTTCTTTGGAAACTTGTTTCTGTGAGGTACAGTGCGAGATATCACTTGTCAGTTTTCCTGTATTCCTAATTGAAAGGTCGAAACACATGTGATTTAGTTTAAAAATTTGTGCTTTGCGATTCGGGTCTTTCATTGGAAACTTCTTTATGTTCTCTAAAGTGGGTGATATCACTTTTCAGTTTTCCTGTATTCCTAATGTGTAGGCAACATACATGTTACTTAGTTTTCAAAGTTGTGCTTTACATTTCTGTTCTTTCGTTGGATACTTGTTTTTGTGAGGTACAGTGCGAAATATCAATTTTCAGTTTTCCAGTATTCCTAATTGAATGGGCAACACACATGTGATTTATTTTCCAAAGTTTTGCTTTGCGTTTCTGTTCTTTTGTTGGAAACTTGTTTCTGTGAACTACAGTGGGAGATATCACTTTTCAGTTTTCCTGTATTCATAATTGAACGGGCGTCAAACATGTTATTTAGTTTCCAAAGTTGTGCTTTGCGTTTCTGTTTTTTTCATTGGAAATTTCTTTCTGTGCTCTAAAGTGGAAAATATTCCTATTTCAATGGGCAACACACATTGTACTTAGTTTACAAAGTTATGCTTTACATTTCTGTTCTTTTGTTGGAAACTTGTTTCTGTGCACTACAGTGGGAGATATTACTATTCACTTTTCCTGTATTCCTAATTGAACGGGCCACAAACATGTGATTTAGTTTCCAAAGTTGTGCTTTGCATTTCTATTCTTTTGGTGGAAACATGTTTTTGTGCTCTAAAGTGGGAGATATCACTTTTCAGTTTTCCTGTATTCCTAATTGAGCTGGGTACACAAATGTGATTTATTTTATAAAGTTGTGCTTTGCCTTTCTGTTCTTTTGTTGGAAACTTGTTTCTGTGCACTCTATTGGGAGATATCACTTTTCAGTTTTCCTGTATTCCTAATTGTGAAGGTGACACACATGTTACTTAGGTTACAAGTTGTGCTGTACATTTCTGTTCTTTCGTTTGAAACTTGTTTTTGTGAGGTACAGTGTGAGATATCACTCTTCAGTTTTCCTGTATTCCTAATTGAGCGGGTGACACAAATGGGATTTAGTTTTAAAAGATTTGCTTTTCCTTTCTATTCTTTTGGTTTAAACTTGTTTCTGTGCACTAGAGTGGGAGATATCACTTTTCAGTTTTCCTGTATTCCTAATTTGAAGGGCAACACACATGTGATTTAGTTTAAAAAGTTGTGTTTTGCGATTCAGTTCTTTCATTGGAAACTTCTTTATGTTCTCTAAAGTGGGTGATATCACTTTTCAGTTTTCCTGTATTCCTAATGTGCAGGCAACACACATGTTACTTATTTTACAAAGTTGAGCTTTACATTTCTGATCTTTGGTTGGAAACTTGTTTTTGTGAGGTACAGTGCGAGATATCAGTTTTCAATTTTCCTGTACTGCTAATGGAATGGGCGACACACATGTGATTTATTTTCCAAAGCTGTGCTTTGCATTTCTGTTCTTTCATTGGAAATATCTTTCTGTGCTCTAAAGTGGGAGATATCACTTTTCAGTTTTTCTGTATTCCTAATTGAGCAGGCGACACATGTGATTTAGTTTCCAAAGTTGTGCGTCGCGTTTCTGTTCTTTCATTGGAAACTCTTTCTTTGCTGTAAAGTGGGAGATATCACTTTTCAGTTTTCCAGTATTCCTAATTGAGGGGGCGACACAAATGTGATTTAGTTTACAAAGTTGTGCTTTTTCCTTTCTATTCTTTTGTTGGAAACTTGTTTCTGTGCACTACAGTGGGAGATATCACTGTTCACTTTTCCTGTATTCCTAATTGAAAGGGCAACACACATGTGATTTAGTTTCAAAGTTGTGCTTTGTATTTCTGTTTTCTTTTATTAGAAACTTCTTTATGTGCTCTAATGCGGGAGATATCACTTTTAGTTTTCCTGTATTCCTAATTGAGGGGACACAAATGTGATTTCATTTACAAAGTTGTATTTTCCCTTTCTGTTCTATTTTCGAAACTTGTTTCTGTGCACTACAGTGGGAGATATCACATTTCAGTTTTCCTGTATTCCTAATTGAAAGGACAACACACATGTGATTTTGTTTCCATGTTGTGCTTTTTTTTTTTTTTCAATGCAGTTTATTCAGGAACCTTGAACAATCCTCGGACCCAGGGGAAAGCCAGCCCACAGCTTAAATAGCCTCTGGGTAGCCAACCCAGGCATGCCATGTGGGCAATGCAGATAGGTCCACATACATGGAAGCAAGCCAGATCCTCAGCCTTAGCCAAATGTGGAATTGTTCGTGACAGAGAGCACTCACCATCGGGAAGGTGGAAGCCGGAAACCAGCTCCATCTTTAAGGCATAGCATTCCGCAGCTCTCTACAGTTCCCCCTTTTTGTTTTAGACGCATCAGGCAAGAGTAGAGGTCTGATCTCTGATATTAGAAATAAATTGGGACTTTGTACCGATGTTCATTTAGGTGTCATCCACCCAAAGAGCATCAGACCCGTCAGATACCTTTTTCTCAGAGGCGGGACCTGGGGCATCAACCCGCATGCAATCAGACATGCTCTTCTCTGGGTCGAAAGCGGCCAACCCTGAGTGCAGTGCTTAGCCTCGCATCCTGAGCGTAACATTTTAGCTTTTATGGTAGCCAACCATGCTTGGGGAGAATGTCCTGCTTCAATGGCTGTAAAGGCCTGAATGATCATGGCTGCATCACACTGTTGTGAGACTCTAATCTTGCATATATACCATAGGCAAACCAAGGAGACCAACACCAGATGGCCTGCTAATGCTCCCATGCCCGCCCATTCCTTCAGATGATTCATGGCTGCAGCAATCCATGATGATAATCCTGTGGCTAGTCCTGCGTCCACTCTGGTAGAATTTACTGTGACAATGGCCACTCTCAGCTGCTCCATCGTAGTATCGAATTCTCCAGTCCAATTACCTAAAATATAGCTCGACAATTGTTTAGACAGATTTGCAGCACAGGAAAGATTCTCATGTTATATGCTAGTGACTCAAAGTCCAGCATATTTTCATTGACAGCCAAGTTGAGCGATTTGCCATAGGGTATCAGTTTGCTCCTGCACGAGGTCATTCCTCTGATTGAACACCATCAAGCTTCCTTTTAGTTGAGCATTAACTCCTTTATGTACAACTAAGGCATGAGCTACATTGGCTAAATGATTGATCAGGGTCTGAGTAGTCTGCCCAGTATGACTCATGGCTAATGCCCGGTGGTAGCTCCAACAGCCACCAATGAGATGGTAGTAACAATGGTGGCTGTAGTTCCAAGATCCTTTTCTGTCTGAAGAGAGTCATAGAGTGAGGGGCATCAACGGGCACAGGCACCCAGTGAGGCATGCGAGTAACCAGGGCATACCTAAATTTACTAGCATTCCAGCATTGGGCAAAAAAGCAAGTATCATTACCACAATAACTTGGCTCTATCTGGCTAATAATGAATAAAAATGGGGATATAGACAAACAGGTGTGGGCTTATAGGAAATAGGAAATATTATGAGAAGCCTTAACCCCTCGTTGGAACATCCTGCATCAGTTCTAGAACTAGCAGTGGTGGTGTCTGAGGTCTGAGTAGGTTAAGGAGACCATTGCCCCAGGGGCGAGTTGTGCTCCATGCCAATTGACTAACTCCCTGTTTTCCTCCACTTTTGAAAGTCATTTAAGGTTCTTAAATTATTTTTTCCCTTTTTAAAAAAATTTTTCATCAATTACACTTTATTCATTCTGCATCCCCCATAAGCCCCTCCCTCCTCCCCTCCCAATCCCACCCACCCTCCTCCCTTTGCTTGCATGCCACTCCCCAAGTCCACTGATAGGGAGGTTCTCCTCTCCTTTCTGATCTTGGTCTATCAGTTCACATCAAAAGTGGCTGCATTGTCCTCTACTATGGCCTGGTAAGGCTGCTCCCCCCCAGGGGGAGGTGATCAAAGAGCAGGCCAATCAGATTATGTCAGAGGCAGTCCCTCTTCACATTACTATGTAACCCAAATGGACTCTGAACTGCTATGGGCTACATCTGTTCAGGGGTTCTGGGTTATCTCTATGAATAGTCTTTGGTTGGGGTATGAGTCTCTGGGAAGTTCCCTGTGTTCAAATTTTCTTGTTCTGTTGCTCTCCTTGTGGAGACCCTGTCCTCTCCAGCTCTTACTATTTCCCAGTTCTTACCTAAAATTCCATTCACTCCACTTTTTGTTTCTGTTCTTTCATTGGAAACTTCTTTCTGTACTCTAAAGTGGAGTACATCACTTTTCAGTTTTCCTAGATTCCTAATTGTGCAGGTGACACACATGTAACTTATTTTACAAAGTTGTGCTTACATTTCTGTTCTTTCGTTGGAAACTTGTTTCTGTGAGGTACAGTGCAAGATATCACTTTTCAGTTTTCCTGTATTCCTAAGTGTGCACGTGACACACATGTTACTTAGTTTACAAAGTTTTGGTTTGCCTTACTTTTGTTGGAACCTTGTTTCTGTGCACTACAGTGTGAGATATCACTTTTCACTTTTTCTGTATTCCTAACTGAGCAAGCGACACACATGTTACTTAGTTTACAAAGTTGTGCTTTACATTTCTGTTCTTTCGTTGGAAACTTGTTTTTGTGAGGTACAGTGCTAGATATCACTTTTCAGTATTGGTGTATTCCTAATTAAACGGGCGACAGAACTGTGATTTAGTTTTCAAATCTTTGCATTTCCTTTCTATTCTTTTGGTGGAAACATGTTTCTGTGCACTACAGTGGGAGATATCACTTTTCAGTTTTCCTGTATTCCTAATTGAAAAGGCGACACACATGTGATTTAGTTTCCAAAGTTGTGCTTTGCATTTCTGTTCTTTCATTGGAAACTTCTTTCTTTCCTCTGAAGTGGAATATATCACTTTTCAGTTTTCCTATATTCCTAATTGTGCAGGTGACACACATGTTACTTAGTTTAAAAAGTTGTGTTTTGCCTTTCTATTCTCTTGTTGGAAACTTGTTTTTGTGAGGTACACTGCGAGATATCACTTTTCAGTTTTCCTGTATTCCTAATTGAAAGGGCGACACACATGTGATTTAGTTTATAAAGTTGTGCTTTTCGTTTTTGTTCTTTCATTGGAAACTTCTTTCTGGGCTCTAAAGTGGGAGATATCACTTTTTAAGTTTTCCTGTATTCCTAATTAAACAGGCGACAGACATTTGATTTAGTTTTCAAATTTGTGTTTTTCCTTTCTATTCTTTTAGTGGAAACTTGTTTCTGTGCACTACAGTGGGACATATCACTTTTCAGTTTTCCTGTATTCCTAATTGACCAGGCGACACACATGTAATTTAGTTTCCAAAGTTGTGCTTTATATTTCTGTTCTTTCATTGGAAAATACTTTCTGTGCTCTAAAATGGAAGATATTACTTTTCAGTTTTCCTATATTCCTAATTGTGCAGGTGACACACCTGTTACTTAGTTTAAAAAGTTGTGCTTTACATTTCCCTTCTTTCATTGGAAACTTGTTTCTGTGAGGTACAGTGCGAGATATCACTTTTCAGATTTCCGGAATTCCTCATTGAATGGGCGACACACATGTGATTTAGTTTCCAACGTTGTGCTTTGCATTTCTGTTCTTCCATTGGAAACTGCTTTCTGTGCTCTAAAGTGGAAGATATCACTTTTCAGTTTTCCTGTATTCCTAATTGAACGGGCAACACACATGTGATTTAGTTTCCAAAGTTTTGCTTTGATTTATGTTCTATTGTTGGAAACTTGTTTCTGTGCACTACAGTGGGAGATGTCACTTTTCAGTTTTCCTGTATATTAATTGAATTGGCGACACACATGGGATTAAGTTTCTAAAGTTGGGCTTTTCCTTTCTATTTTTTGGTGGAAAATTGTTTCTGTGAGGTACAATGCGAGATATCACATTTCAGTTTTCCTGTATTCCTAATTGAACAGGCGACACACATGTGAATTAGTTTCCTAAGTTGTGCTTTGCATTTCTGTTCTTTCATTGGAAACTTCTTTCTTTGCTCTAAAGTGGAGATATCACTTCTCAATTTTTCTGTATTACTAATTGAGCAAGCGACACAAATCTGATTTATTTTACAAAGTTGTGATTTGCACTTCTGTTCTTTTGTTGGAATCTTGTTTCTGTGCACTACAGTGGGATATCACTTTTCAGTTTTCCGGTATTCCTAATTGTGCAGGCTACACACATGTTACTTAACTTACAATGTTGTGCTTTGCATTTCTGTTCTTTCATTGGAAACTTCTTTCTGTGTTCTAAAGTGGGAGATATCACTTTTCAGTTTTCCTGTACTCCTAATTGAGTGGACGACACAAATGGGATTTAGTTTTCAAAGTTGTGCTTTTTCTTTCTATTCTCTTGGTGGGAACTTGTTTTTGTGCACTAAAGTGGGAGATATCACTTTTCAGTTTTACTGTATTCCTAAGTGAACGGGCGACACACATGTGAATTAGTTTACAAAGTTGTGCTTTGTGTTTCTGTTCTTTCATTGGAAACTTCTTTCTTTGCTGTAAAGTGGGAGATATCACTTTTCAGTTTTCCAGTATTCCTAATTGAGGGGGCGACACAAATGTGATTTAGTTTAAAAAGCTGTGCTTTGCCTTTCTATTCTTTTGTTGGAAACTTGTTTCTGTGCACTACAGTGGGAGATATCACTTTTCAGTTTTCCTGTATTCCTAATTGAACGGGCAACACACATGTGATTTAGTTTCCAAAGTTGTGCTTTACATTTCTTTCTTTTTTTGGAAAATTCTTTCTGTAAGGTACAGTGCGAGATATCACTTTTCAGTTTTCCTGTATTCCTAATTGTCCAGGCAACACATAAGTTACCTAGTTTAAAAAATTGTCCATTACATTTGTGTTCTTTCGTTGGAAATTTGTTTCTGTGAGGTACAGTGTGAGATATCACTTTTCAGTTTTCTTGTTTCCTAATTGAGCGGGCAACACACATGTTACTTAGTTTACAAAGTTGTGCTTTACATTTCTGTTCCTTCATTGGAAACTTCTTTCTGTGCTCTAAAGTGGGAGGTATTCCTAATTGAATGGGCTACACACATTGTACTTAGTTTACAAAGTTATGATTTACATTTCTGTTCTTTTGTTGAAACTTGTTTCTGTGCACTACATTGGGAGATATTACTATTCACTTTTCCTGTATTCCTAATTGAGCAGGCGACACAAATGTGATTTAGTTTACATAGTTTTGCTTTGCCTTTCTATTCTTTTGTTGGAAACTTGTTTTTGTGAGGTACACTGCGAGATATCACTTTTCAGTTTTCCTGTATTCCTAATTGTGCAGGTGACACACATGTTGCTTAGTTTACAAAGTTGTGCTTTACATTTCTGTTCTTTCGTTGGAAACTTGTTTCTCTTAGGTACAGAGAGAGATATCACTTTTCAATATTCCTGTATTCCTAATTGAACAGGCAACACAATATTGATTTAGTTTCCAGATTTTTGCTTTGCATTTCTGTTCTTTAATTGGAAACTTCTTTCTGTGCTCTAAACTGGGAGATATCACTTTTCAGTTTTCCTGTATTCCTTATTGAGCAGGCAACACAAATGTGATTTAGTTTACAAAGTTGTGCTTTGCCTTTCTGATCTTTTGTTGGAAACTTGTTTCTGTGCACTACAGTGGGAGATATCACTTTTCAGTTTTCCTGTATTCCTACTTGAATGGGTGACAAACATGTGATTTAGTTTCAATAGTTGTGCTTTACATTTCTGTTCTTTCATTGGAAAATACTTTCTGTGCTCTAAAATGGAAGATATTACTTTTCAGTTTTCCTATATTCCTAATTGTGCAGGTGACACACATGTTACTTATTTTAAAAAGTTGTGCTTTACATTTCTGTTCTTTCATTGGAAACTTGTTTCTGTGAGGTACAGTGCGAGATATCACTTCTCAGATTTCCGGAATTCCTCATTGAATGGGCAACACACATTTGATTTAGTTTCCAACGTTGTGCTTTGCATTTCTGTTCTTTTGTTGGAAACTTGTCTCTGTGCACTACAGTGGGAGATGTCACTTTTCAGTTTTCCTGTATTCCTAATTGACCGGGCAACACACATGTGATTTAGTTTCCAAAGTTTTGCTTTGATTTATGTTCTTTTGTTGGAAACTTGTCTCTGTGCACTACAGTGGGAGATGTCACTTTTCAGTTTTCCTGTATACTAATTGAATTGGCGACACACATGGGATTTAGTTTCTAAAGTTGGGCTTTTCCTTTCTATTTTTTGGTGGAAACTTGTTTCTGTGAGGTACAATGCGAGATATCACTTTTCAGTTTTCCTGTATTCCTAATTGAACAGGCGACACACATGTGAATTAGTTTCCTAAGTTGTGCTTTGCATTTCTGTTCTTTCATTGGAAACTTCTTTCTTTGCTCTAAAGTGGAGATATCACTTCTCAGTTTTTCTGTATTGCTAATTGAGCAAGCGACACAAATCTGATTTATTTTACAAAGTTGTGATTTGCACTTCTGTTCTTTTGTTGGAACCTTGTTTCTGTGCACTACAGTGGGATATCACTTTTCAGTTTTCCGGTATTCCTAATTGTGCAGGCTACACACGTTACTTAACTTACAATGATGTGCTTTGCATTTCTGTTCTTTCATTGGAAACTTCTTTCTGTGTTCTAAAGTGGGAGATATCACTTTTCAGTTTTCCTGTACTCCTAATTGAGTGGGCGACACAAATGGGATTTAGTTTTCAAAGTTGTGCTTTTCCTTTCTATTCTATTGGTGGGAACTTGTTTTTGTGCACTAAAGTGGGAGATATCACTTTTCAGTTTTACTGTATTCCTAATTGAACGGGCGACACACATGTGAATTAGTTTATAAAGTTGTGCTTTGTGTTTCTGTTCTTTCTTTGGAAACTTCTTTCTTTGCTGTAAAGTGGGTGATATCACTTTTCAGTTTTCCAGTGTTCCTAATTGAGGGGGCAACACAAATGTGATTTAGTTTACAAAGCTGTGCTTTGCCTTTCTATTCTTTTGTTGGAAACTTGTTTCTGTGCACTACAGTGGGAGATATCACTTTTCAGTTTTCCTGTATTCCTAATTGAACGGGCAACACACATGTGATTTAGTTTCCAAAGTTGTGCTTTACATTTCTTTCTTTTGTTGGAAAATTCTTTCTGTTCCATACAGTGGCAGATATCACTTTTCAGTTTTCCTGTATTCCTAATTGTCCAGGCAACACATAAGTTACCTAGTTTAAAAAATTGTGCTTTACATTTGTGTTCTTCCTTTGGAAATTTGTTTCTGTGAGGTACAGTGTGAGATATCACTTTTCAGTTTTCTGTTTCCTAATTGAGAGGGAGACACATGTTACTTAGTTTACAAAGTTGTTTTACATTTCTGTTCCTTCATTGGAAACTTCTTTTGTGCTCTAAAGTGGGAGGTATTCCTAATTGAATGGGCAACACACATTGTACTTAGTTTACAAAGTTATGATTTTACATTTCTGTTCTTTCATTTGAAACTTGTTTCTGTGCACTACATTGGGAGATATTAGTATTCACTTTTCCTGTATTCCTAATTGAGCAGGCGACACAAATGTGATTTAGTTTACATAGTTGTGCTTTGCCTTTCTATTCTTTTGTTTGAAACTTGTTTTTGAGAGGTACACTGCAAGATATCACTTTTCAGTTTTCCTGTATTCCTAATTGTGCAGGTGACACACATTGTATTTAGTTTACAAAGTTGTGATTTACATTTTGTTCATTTTTGAAACTTTTTCTTGTTTGGGAGAAATTCACTTTTCCTGTATTCCTAATTGAGTGGGCGACACAAATGTGATTTAGTTTACATAGTTGTGCAGATATTCTTTTGTTGGAAACTTGTTTTTTTACACTGGGAGATATCACTTTTCAGTTTTCCTGTAATCCTAATTGTCCAGGTGACACACATGTTACTTAGTTTACAAAATTGTGCTTTACATTTCTGTTCTTTCCTTTGGAAATTTTTTTTTGTGTCCACAGAGATATCACTTTTCAGTTTTCCTGTATTCCTAATTGATGATCACATGTGATTTAGTTTCAAAGTTGTTTCGTTTCTGTTCTTTCATTGGAAACTTCTTTCTGGGCTCTAAAGTGTGAGATATCACTTTTCAGTTTTCCTGTATTCCTAATTTACATTTGATTTAGTTTTCAAATTTGTGTTTTACATTTCTGTTCCTTCATTGAAACTTATTTCTTTCTGTGAGATAAAGTTTTCAGTATTCCTAATTGAATGGGCAACACACATTGTACTTAGTTTACAAAGTTATGATTTACATTTCTGTTCATTTGTTGAAACTTGTTTCTGTGCACTACATTGGGAGATATTAGTATTCACTTTTCCTGTATTCCTAATTGAGCAGGCGACACAAATGTGATTTAGTTTACATAGTTGTGCTTTGCCTTTCTATTCTTTTGTTGGAAACTTGTTTTTGAGAGGTACACTGCAAGATATCACTTTTCAGTTTTCCTGTATTCCTAATTGTGCAGGTGACACACATTGTACTTAGTTTACAAAGTTATGATTTACATTTCTGTTCATTTGTTGAAACTTGTTTCTGTGCACTACATTGGGAGATATTACTATTCACTTTTCCTGTATTCCTAATTGAGCGGGCGACACAAATGTGATTTAGTTTACATAGTTGTGCTTTGCCTTTCTATTCTTTTGTTGGAAACTTGTTTTTGTGAGGTACACTGCGAGATATCACTTTTCAGTTTTCCTGTAATCCTAATTGTGCAGGTGATACACATGTTTCTTAGTTTACAAATTGTGCTTTACATTTCTGTTCTTTCGTTGGAAACTTTTTTTTTGTGAGGTACACTGCGAGATATCACTTTTCAGTTTTCCTGTATTCCTAATTGAAAGGGTGACACACATGTGATTTAGTTTCCAAAGTTGTGCTTTTCGTTTCCGTTCTTTCATTGGAAACTTCTTTCTGGGCTCTAAAGTGGGAGATATCACTTTTCAGTTTTCCTGTATTCCTAATTGAACAGGCGACATACATTTGATTTAGTTTTCAAATTTGTGTTTTTCCTTTCTATTCTTTTAGTGGAAACTTATTTCTGTTCACTACAGTGCGAGATATCACTTTTCAGTTTTCCTGTATTCCTAATTGACCAGGCGACACATGTGATTTAGTTTCCAAAGTTGTGCGTTGCGTTTCTGTTCTTTCATTGGAAACTCTTTCTTTGGTGTAAAGTGGGAGATATCACTTTTCAGTTTTCCAGTATTCCTAATTGAGGGGGCGACACAAATGTGATTTAGTTTACAAAGTTGTGCTTTGCCTTTCTATTCTTTTGTTGGAAACTTGTTTCTGTGCACTACAGTGGGAGATATCACTTTTCAGTTTTCCTGTATTCCTAATTGAACGGGCAACACACATGTGATTTAGTTTCCAAAGTTGTGCTTTACATTTCTTTCTTTTGTTGGAAAATTCTTTCTGTTCCCTACAGTGGCAGATATCACTTTTCAGTTTTCCTGTATTCCTAATTGTCCAGGCAACACATAAGTTACCTAGTTTAAAAAATTGTGCTTTACATTTGTGTTCTTTCGTTGGAAATTTGTTTCTGTGAGGTACAGTGTGAGATATCACTTTTCAGTTTTCCTGTTTCCTAATTGAGCGGCGACACACATGTTACTTAGTTTACAAAGTTGTGCTTTACATTTCTGTTCCTTCATTGGAAATTTCTTTCTGTGCTCTAAAGTGGGAGGTATTCCTAATTGAATGGGCAACACACATTGTTCTTAGTTTACAAAGTTATGATTTACATTTCTGTTCTTTTGTTGAAACTTGTTTCTGTGCACTACATTGGGAGATATTACTATTCACTTTTCCTGTATTCCTAATTGAGCAGGCGACACAAATGTGATTTAGTTTAAATAGTTGTGCTTTGCCTTTCTATTCTTTTGTTGGAAACTTGTTTTTGTGAGGTACACTGCGAGATATCACTTTTCAGTTTTCCTGTATTCCTAATTGTGCAGGCGACACACATGTTACTTAGTTTACAAAGTTGTGCTTTACATTTCTGTTCTTTCGTTGGAAACTTGTTTCTCTTAGGTACAGAGAGAGATATCACTTTTCAATATTCCTGTATTCCTAATTGAACAGGCAACACAATATTGATTTAGTTTCCAGATTTTTGCTTTGCGTTTCTGTTCTTTAATTGGAAACTTCTTTCTGTGCTCTAAACTGGGAGATATCACTTTTCAGTTTTCCTGTATTCCTTATTGAGCAGGCAACACAAATGTGATTTAGTTTACAAAGTTGTGCTTTGCCTTTCTGATCTTTTGTTGGAAACTTGTTTCTGTGCACTACAGTGGGAGATATCACTTTTCAGTTTTCCTGTATTCCTACTTGAATGGGTGACACACATGTTACTTAGTTTAAAAAGTTGTGCTTTACATTTCTGTTCTTTCATTGGAAACTTGTTTTTGTGCTCTAAAGTGGAAGATATCACTTTTCAGTTTTCCTGTATTCCTAATTGAACAGGTGACACACATGTGATTTAGTTTCCAAAGTTGTGCTTTGCCTTTCTGTTCTTTTCATTGGAAACTTGTTTTTTTGCTGTACAGTGGGAGATATCACTTTTCAGTTTTCCTGTATTTCCTAATTGAGGGGGCGACACACATGTGATTTAGTTTACAAAGTTGTGCTTTGCCTTTCTGTTCTTTTTTGTTGGAAATTTGTTTCTGTGCACTAAAGTGGGAGATATCAATTTTCAGTTTTCCTGTATTCCTAATTGAACGGGCAACACACATGTGATTTAGTTTCCAAAGTTGTGCTTTACATTTCTTTCTTTTGTTGGAAAATTCTTTCTGTTCCATACAGTGGCAGATATCACTTTTCAGTTTTCCTGTATTCCTAATTGTCCAGGCAACACATAAGTTACCTAGTTTAAAAAATTGTGCTTTACATTTGTGTTCTTCCTTTGGAAATTTGTTTCTGTGAGGTACAGTGTGAGATATCACTTTTCAGTTTTCCTGTTTCCTAATTGAGCGGGCGACACACATGTTACTTAGTTTACAAAGTTGTGCTTTACATTTCTGTTCCTTCATTGGAAACTTCTTTTCTCTAAAGTGGAGGTACATTGAATGCACATTGATATCACTTTTCAGATTTTTTCTGTTCATTTGTTGAAACTTGTTTCTGTGCACTACATTGGGAGATATTAGTATTCACTTTTCCTGTATTCCTAATTGAGCAGGCGACACAAATGTGATTTAGTTTACATAGTTGTGCTTTGCCTTTCTATTCTTTTGTTGGAAACTTGTTTTTGAGAGGTACACTGCAAGATATCACTTTTCAGTTTTCCTGTATTCCTAATTGAGCAGGTGACACACATGTTACTTAGTTTACAAATTTGTGATTTACATTTCTGTTCTTTTGTTGAAACTTGTTTCTGTGCACTCTATTGAGGAAGATATCACTATTTCAGTTTTCCTGTATTCCTAATTGAGCAGGCGACACAAATGTGATTTAGTTTACATAGTTGTGCTTTACCTTTCTATTCTTTCATTTAAACTTGTTTCTGTGAGGTACACCAAAGTGAGATATCACTTTTCAGTTTTCCATTTTGCAGGTGCACACATGTTTCTTAGTTTACAAATTGTGCTTTACATTTCTGTTCTTTCGTTGGAAACTTTTTTTGATTTCACTTTTCAGTTTTCCTGTATTCCTAATTGAAAGGGTGACACACATGTTTTAGTTTCAAAGTTTCTGTTCTTTCTTTCATTGAAACTTCTTTCTGTGCTCTAAAGTGGGAGATATCACTTTTCAGTTTTCCTGTATTCCTAATTGAACAGGCAACACAAATTTGATTTAGTTTTCAAATTTGTGTTTTGCCTTTCTGTTCTTTTGTTGGAAACTTATTTCTGTTCACTACAGTGGAGATATCACTTTTCAGTTTTCCTGTATTCCTAATTGACCAGGCGACAGACATCTGATTTAGTTTTCAGATTTGTGCTTTGCATTCTGTTCTTTCATTGGAAACTTCTTTCTTTGTGTCTAAAGTGGGAGATATCACTTTTCAGTTTTCCTGTATTCCTAATTGAGGGGCGACACAAATGTGATTTAGTTTACAAAGTTGTGCTTTGCCTTTCTATTCTTTTTGTTGGAAACTTGTTTTTGTGAGGTACAGTGGGAGATATCACTTTTCAGTTTTCCTGTATTCCTAATTGAATGGGCAACACACATTTGATTTAGTTTCCAACGTTGTGCTTTGCATTTCTGTTCTTTTGTTGGAAACTCTTTCTGTTCTCTACAGTGGCAGATATCACTTTTCAGTTTTCCTGTATTCCTAATTGTCCAGGCAACACACATGTTGATTTAGTTTAAAAAATTTTGCTTTGATTTGTGTTCTTTTGTTGGAAATTTGTTTCTGTGAGGTACAGTGTGAGATATCACTTTTCAGTTTTCCTGTTTACTAATTGAATTGAAAAACACATGTTATTTAGTTTACAAAGTTGTACTTTACATTTCTGTTTTTTTCATTGGAAATTTGTTTCTGTGTACACTGCAAGATATCACTTTTCAGTTTTCCTGTATTCCTAATTGAATGGGCAACACACATTGAATTAGTTTCCTAAGTTGTGATTTACATTTCTGTTCTTTCATTGAAACTTGTTTTGCACTAAATTGGGAGATATTACTATTCAGTTTTCCTGTATTCCTAATTGAGCGGGCGACACAAATCTGATTTATTTTACAAAGTTGTGATTTGCCTTTCTGTTCTTTTTTGAAACTTGTTTTTGTGAGGTACAGTGGAGATATCACTTTTCAGTTTTCCTGTATTCCTAATTGTGCAGGCTACACACATGTTATTTAGTTTACAATGTTGTGCTTTACATTTCTGTTCTTTCATTGGAAACTTGTTTCTCTTGTTCTAAAGAGAGAGATATCACTTTTCAGTTTTCCTGTAATCCTAATTGAACAGGCAACACAAATATTGATTTAGTTTTCAATTTTTTGCTTTTCCTTTCTGTTCTTTAATTGGAAACTTCTTTCTGTGCTCTAAACTGGGAGATATCACTTTTCAGTTTTCCTGTATTCCTTATTGAGCAGGCAACACAAATGTGATTTAGTTTACAAAGTTGTGCTTTGCCTTTCTGATCTTTTGTTGGAAACTTGTTTCTGTGCACTACAGTGGGAGATATCACTTTTCAGTTTTCCTGTATTCCTACTTGAATGGGTGACACACATGTTACTTAGTTTAAAAAGTTGTGCTTTACATTTCTGTTCTTTCATTGGAAACTTGTTTCTGTGAGGTACAGTGCGAGATATCACTTTTCAGTTTTCCTGTATTCCTAATTGAACGGGCGACACACATGTGATTTAGTTTCCAAAGTTGTGCTTTGCCTTCCTGTTCTTTTGTTGGAAACTTGTTTTTGTGAACTACAGTGGGAGATATCACATTTCATTTTTCCTGTATTTCTAATGGAATTGGCGACACACATGTGATTTAGTTTGCAAAGTTGAGCTTTGTGTTTCTGTTCTTTCATTGGAAATTTCTTTCTCTGCTCTAAAGTGGAAGATATCAATTTTCAGTTTTCTTGTATTCATAAATGTGCAGGCGACACACATGTTACTTAGTTGACAAAGTTGTGCTTTACATTAATGTTCTTTTGTTGGAAACTTGTTTCTGTGCACTACATTGCGAGATATCACTTTTCAGTTTTCCTATATTCCTAATTGTGCAGGCGACACACATGTTACTTAGTTTACAAAGTTGTGCTTTACATTTCTGTTCTTTCGTTGGAAACTTGTTTCTGTGAGGTACAGTGTGAGATATCACTTTTCAGTTTTCCTGTATTCCTAATTGAGGAGGCGAAACACATGTTACTTAGTTCACAAAGTTGTGCTTTACATTTCTTTTCTTTCGTTGGAAACTTCTTTCTATGAGGTACAGTGCAAGATATCACTTTTCAGTTTTCCTGTATTCCTAATTGAGGAGGCGACACACATGTTACTTAGTTCACAAAGTTGTGCTTTACATTTCTGTTCTTTCGTTGGAAACTTCTTTTTATGAGGTACAGTGCGAGATATCACTTTTCAGTTTTCCTGTATTCCTAATTGAGGAGGAGACACACATGTTACTTAGTTCACAAATTTGTGCTTTACATTTCTGTTCTTTTGTTGGAAACTTCTTTCTGTGCTCTAAGGAGGAAGATATCACATTTCAGTTTTCCTGTATTCCTAATTGTGCAGGCGACACACATGTTACTTAGTTTACAAAGTTGTGCTTTACCTTTCTGTTCTTTCATTGTAAACTTGTTTCTGTGAGGTACAGTGCGAGATGTCACTTTTCATTTTTCCTGCATTCCTAATTGAATGGGCTACACACATTTGATTTAGTTTCCAAAGTTGTGCTTTACGTTTCTGTTCTTTCCTTGGAAACTTCTTTCTGTGCTCTAAAGTGGGAGATATCACTTTTCAGTTTTCCTGTATTCCTTATTGTGCAGGCAACACAAATGTGATTTAGTTTCCAAAGTTGTGCTTTGCCTTTCTGTTCTTTTGTTGGAAACTTATTTCTGTACACTACAGTGGGAGATATCACGTTTCAGTTTTCCTGTATTCCTAATTGAACAGGCGACAGACATCTGATTTAGTTTTCAGATTTGTGCTTTGCATTGTTTTCTTTCATTGGAAACTTCTTTCTGTGCTCTAAAGTGGGAGATTTCACTTTCCAGTTTTCCTGTATTCCTTATTGAGCGGGCGACTCACATGTTACTTAGTTTACAAAGGTGTGCTTTAACTTTCTGTTCTTTCATTGGAAACTTGTTTTTGTGAGGTACATTGCGAGATATCACTTTTCAGATTTCCAGAATTCCTCATTGAATGGGCGACACACATTTGATTTAGTTTCCAACGTTGTGCTTTGCATTTCTGTTCTTCCATTGGAAACTGCTTTCTGTGCTCTTAAGTGGAAGATATCACTTTTAAGTTTTCCTCTATTCCTAATTGAACGGGCAACACACATGTGATTTAGTTTCCAAAGTTTTGCTTTGATTTATGTTCTTTTGTTGGAAACTTGTTTCTGTGCACTACAGTGGGAGATGTCACTTTTCAGTTTTCCTGTATTACTAATTGAATTGGAAAAAACACATGGGATTTAGTTTCCAAAGTTGTACTTTTCCTTTCAATTTTTTGGTGGAAACTTGTTTCTGTGAGGTACACTGCAAGATATCACTTTTCAGTTTTCCTGTATTCCTAATTGAACAGGCGACACACATGTGAATTAGTTTCCTAAGTTGTGCTTTGCATTTCTGTTCTTTCATTGAAACTCTTTTTGCTCTAAAGTGGAGATATCACTTCTCAGTTTTTCTGTATTACTAATTGAGCAAGCGACACAAATCTGATTTATTTTACAAAGTTGTGATTTGCACTTCTGTTCTTTTGTTAGAACCTTCTTTCTGTGCACTACAGTGGGATATCACTTTTTAGTTTTCCGGTATTCCTAATTGTGCAGGCTACACACATGTTACTTAACTTACAATGTTGTGCTTTGCATTTCTGTTCTTTCATTGGAAACTTCTTTCTGTGTTCTAAAGTGGGAGATATCACTTTTCAGTTTTCCTGTACTCCTAATTGAGCGGGTGACACAAATATGATTTAGTTTTCAAAGTTGTGCTTTTCCTTTCTATTCTTTTGGTGGAAACTTGTTTCTGGGCACTACAGTGGGAGATATCACTTTTCAATTTTACTGTATTCCTAATTGAACCGGCATCACACATGTAATTTATTTTCCAAAGTTATGCTTTGAGTTTCCGTTCTTTCATTGGAAACTTCTTTCAATGCTCTAAAGTGGGAGATATAACTTTTCCGTTTTCCTGTATTCCTAGTTGTGCTGGCAACATACATGTTACTTAGTTTACAAAGTTGTGCTTTACATTTCTGTTCTTTTGTTGGAAACTTGTTTTTGTGATGTACAGTGCGAGATATCACTTTTCAGTTTTCCTGTATTCCTAATTGATCCGGCGACACACATGTGATTTAGTTTACAAAGTTGTGCTTCGCCTTTCTATTCTATTGTTGGAAACTTGTTTCTGTGCACTACAGTGGGAGATATCACTTTTCAGTTTTCCTGTATTCCTAATTGAATGGGCAACACACATGTGATTTTGTTTCCATGTTGTGCTTTGCAGTTCTGTTCTTTCTTTGGAAACTTCTTTCTGTACTCTAAAGTGGAAGATATCACTTTTCAGTTTTCCTCTATTCCTAATTGTGCAGGTGACACACATTTTACTTATTTTACAAAGTTGTGCTTTACATTTCTGTTCTTTCATTGGAAACTTGTTTTTGTTTGGTACAGTGTAAGATATCACTTTTCAGTTTTCCTTTATTCCTAATTGTGAAGGTGGCACACATGTTACTTAGTTTACAAAGTTGTGCTTTGCCTTTCTGTTCTTTTGTTGGAAACTAGTTTCTATGCACTCCAGAGTGAGATATCACTTTTCAGTGTTCCTTATTCCTAATTGAATGGGTGACACACATGTGATTTAGTTTTCAAAGTTGTGCTTTACATTTCTGTTCTTTCCTTGGAATCTTGTTTCTGTGAGGTACAGTGCAAGATATCACTTTTCAGTTTTCCTGTTTTCCTAATTGTGCAGGTTACACACATGTTACTTAATTAACAAAGTTGTGCTTTACCTTTATGTTCTTTTGTTGGAAATATGTTTCTGTGCACTACAGTGCAGGATATCACTTTTCAGTTTTCCTGTATTCCTAATTGAACGGCTAACCGACATGTGATTCAGTATCCAAAGTTGTGCTTTGCATTTCTGTTCTTTTATTGTAAACTTCTTTCTGGGCTCTAAAGTGGGAGATATCACTTTTCTGTTTTCCTGTATTCCTAATTGATCGGGCGACACAAATGTGATTTAGTTTACAAAGTTGTGCTTTTCCTTTCTATTCTATTGTTGGAAACATGTTACTGAGCACTACAGTGCGAGATATCACTTTTCAGTTTTCCTGTTTTCCTAATGGAACGGGCGACACAAATGTGAATTATTTTCCAAAGTTGCGCTTTGCGTTCCTGTTCTTTCATTGGAAACTCTTTCTGTGCTCTAAAGTGGGAGATATCACTGCTCAGTTTTCTTGTATTCCAAATTGAGCAGGAGACACAAATGTGATTAAGTTTACAAAGTTGTGCTTTTCCTTTCTATTCTTTTGGTCAATACTTGTTTCTGTGCACTACATTGGGAGATATCACTGTTCAGTTTTCCTGTATTCCTAATTGAAAGGGCATCACACACATGTGATTTAGTTTCCAAACTTATACTTTGAGTTTCTGTTCTTTCATTGGAAACTTCTTTCTATGCTCTAAAGTGGGAGATATAACTTTTCCTGTATTCCTAATTGTGCAGGCAACACACATGTTACTTAGTTTACAAAGTTTTGCTTTGCATTTCTGTTCTTTCATTGGAAACTTCTTTCTGTGCTCTAAAGTGGGAGATATCACTTCTCAGTTTTCTTGTATTCCTAAGAGAGCGAGTGACACAACTGCGATTTAGTTTTCAAATTTTGCTTTTCCTTTCTATTTTTTGGTGGAAACTTGTTTCTGTGCACTACAGTGGGAGAAGTCACTTCAGATTTCCTGTATTACTAATTGAACGGGCAACACACATGTGATTTTGTTTCCATGTTGTGCTTTGTGTTTCTGTTCTTTCATTGGAAACTTCTTTCTGTACTCTAAAGTGGAAATATCACTTTTCAGTTTTCCTCGATTCCTAATTGTGCAGGTGACACACATATGATTTAGTTTCAAAGTTGTGCTTTGCATTTCTGTTGTTTCATTGGAAACTTCTTTCTGTGCTCTAAAGTGGGAGATATCACTTTTCAGTTTTCCTGTATTCCTAATTGAGCAAACGACACACATGTTACTTAGTTTACAAAGTTGTGCTTTGCCTTTCTCTTCTTTTCTTGGAAACTTGTTTCTGTGAGGTACACTGCAAGATATCACTTTTCAGTTTTCCTGTATTCCTAATTGTGCAGGAGGCACACATGTTACTTAGTTTACAAAGTTGTGCTTTAACTTTCTGTTCTTTTTTTGGAAACTTGTTTCTGTGCACTACAATGCGAGATATCACTTTTCAGTTTTCCTTTATTCCTAATTGAGCGGGTGACACAAATGTGATTTAGTTTTCAAAGTTGTGCTTTTCCTTTCTATTCTTTTGGTGGAAACTTGTTTCTGGGCACTAAAGTTGGAGATATCACTTTTCAATTTTACTGTATTCCTAATTGAATGGGAATCACACATGTGATTTAATTTCCAAAGTTGTGCTTTGAGTTTCTGTTTTTTCATTGGAAACTTCTTTCAATGCCCTAAAGTTGGAGATATAACATTTCAATTTTCCTGTATTCCTAGTTGAGCTGGCAACACACATGTTACTTAGTTTACAAAGTTGTGCTTTACATTTCTGTTCTTTCGTTGGATACTTGTTTTTGTGAGGTACAGTGCGAGATATCACATTTCAGTTTTCCTGTATTCCTAATTGATCAGGCGACACAAATGTGATTTAGTTTCCAAAGTTGTGCTTTGCATTTCTGTTCTTTCATTGGAAACTTCTTTCTGTGTTCTAAAGTGAGAGATAATCACTTTTCAGTTTTTCTGTATTCCTAATTAGGCAGGCGACACAAATGTGATTTAGTTTCCAAAGTTGTGCTTTGCATTCCTGTCCTTTCATTGGAAAATTCTTTCTGTGTTCTAAAGTGGGAGAAATCACTTCTCAGTTTTCCTGTATGCCTAATTGAGTGGGTGACACAAATGTGATTTAGTTTTCAAAGTTGTGCTTTTCCCTTCGATTCTTTTGGTGGAAACTTGTTTCTGTGCACTACAGTGGGAGATATCACTTTTCAGTTTTCCTGTATTCCTAATTGAACGGGCATCACACATGTGATTTATTTTCCAAAGTTGTGCTTTGCTTTTCTGTTCTTTCATTTGAAACTTCTTTATGTGCTCTAAAGTGGGAGGTATCACTTTTCAGTTTTCCTGTACTCCTAATGGAATGGGCGACACACATGTGATTTAGTTTCCAAAGTTGTGCTTTGCGTTTCTGTTCTTTCATTGGAAACTTCTTTCTGTGCTCTAAATTGGGAGATATCAATTTTCAGTTTTCTTGTATTCCTAATTGAGCTGGTGACACAAATGTGATTTAGTTTTCAAAGTTGTGCTTTTCCTTTCTATTCTTTTGGTGGAAACTTGTTTCTGGGCACTACAGTGGGAGATATCACTTTTCAATTTTACTGTATTCCTAATTGAACGGGCAACACACATGTGATTTAGTTTCCAAAGTTATGCTTTGAGTTTCCGTTCTTTCATTGGAAACTTCTTTCAATGCTCTAAAGTGGGAGATATAACTTTTCCGTGTTCCTGAATTCCTATTTATGCTGGCAACACACGTTACTTAGTTTACAAAGTTGTGCTTTACATTTCTGTTCTTTTGTTGGAAACTTGTTTTTGTGAGGTACAGTGCGAGATATCAATTTTCAGTTTTCCTGTATTCCTAATTGAACAGGTGACACACATTTGATTTAGTTTCCAAAGCTGTGCTTTGCGTTTCTGTTCTTTCATTTGAAATTTTTTTTTTTTTTTTCTTTTGTTGGAAATTCGTTTCTGTGCACTACAGTGCAGGATATCACTTTTCAGTTTTCCTGTTTTCCTAATGGAACGGGTGACACAAATGTGAATTATTTTCGAAAGTTGCGCTTTGCGTTTCTGTTCTTTCATTGGAAACTCTTTCTATGCTCTAAAGTGGGAGATATCACTGTTCAGTTTTCTTTTATTCCAATTGACACAATTTTCTTTTATTCCAAATTGACACAAATGTGATTAAGTTTACAAAGTTGTGCTTTTCCTTTCTATTCTTTTGGTGGATACTTGTTTCTGTGTACTACATTGGGAGATATCACTGTTCAGTTTTCCTGTATTCCTAATTGAACGGGCGACACACATGTGAATTATTTCACAAAGTTGTGCTATGTGTTTCTGCTCTTACATTGGAAACTTCTTTCTGTGCTCTATAGTGGGAGATATCACTTTTCAATTTTCCTGTATTCCTAATTGAACGGGCAACACACATGTGATTTGGTTTCCAAAGTTGTGTTTTTCGTTTCTGTTCTTTCATTGGAAACTTCTTTCTGTGCTCTAAAATGGGAGATATCACTTTTCAGTTTTCCTGTATTCCTAACTGAACGGGCGACACACATGTGATTTAGTTCCCAAAGTTGTGCTATGTTTTTCTGCTCTTACATTGGAAACTTGTTCCTTTGCACTACAGTGGAAGTTATCACTTTTTAGTATTGCTGTATTCCCAATTGAAAGGGCAACACACATGTGATTTAGTTACCAAAGTTGTGCTTTGCATATCTGTTCTTTCATTGCAACCTTTTTTCTGTGCTCTAAAGTGGATGGTATCACTTTTCAATTTTCCTGTATTCCTATTTGAGCGGGAGAAACACATGTGATTTGGTTTACAAAGTTGTCCTTTGGCATTCTCTTCTTTTGTTGGAAACTTCTTTCTTTGCTCTGAAGTGGAAGATATCATTTTTCAGTTTTCCTGTATTCCTAATTAAACGGGCAACACACATGTTACTTAGTTCACAAAGTTGTACTTTACATTTCTGTTCATTCGTTGCAAACTTGTTTCTGTGAGGTACAGTGCAAAATATCACTTTTCAGTTTTCCTGTATTCCTAAATGTGCAGGTGACACACATGTTACTTAGTTTACAAAGTTGTGCTTTCCCTTTCTGTTCTTTTTTTGGAAACTTGTTTCTGTGCACTACAGTGTGAGATATCACTTTTCAGTTTTCCAGTATTCCTAATTGTGGAGGTGACACATATGTTACTTAGTTTACAAAGTTGTGCTTTACATTTCTGTTCTCTCGTTGGAAACTTGTTTCTGTGAGGTACAGTGCGAGATATCACATTTCAGTTTTCCTGTATTCCTAAGTGAACGGGCGACACAAATGTGATTTAGTTTACAAAGTTGTGCTTTGCGTTTCTGTTCTTTCATTGGAAAGTGCTTTCATTACTCTGAAGTGGAAGATATCACTTTTCAGTTTTCCAGTATTCCTAATTGAGCGGGCGACACAAATGTGATTTAGTTTACAAAGTTGTGCTTTGCCCTTCTATTCTTTTGTTGGAAACTTTTTTCTGTGAACTACAGTGAGAGATATCAGTTTTCAGTTTTCCTGTATTCCTAATTGAATGGGCAAAACACATGTTACTTAGTTTATAAAGTTTTACTTTATATTTCTGTTCTTTCGTTGAAAAGTTGTTTCTGTGTGTTACAGTGCAAGATATCACTTTCAGTTTTCCTGTATTCCTAATTGAAAGGGCGACACACATGTGATTCAGTTTTCAAAGTTGTGCTTTCCATTTTGGTTCTTTCATTGGAAACTTCTTTCTATGCTCTAAAGTGCAAGATATCACTTTTCAGTTTTCCTCTAATCCTAAATGTGCAGGTGACACACATGTTACTTATTTTACAAAGTTGTGCTTTGCCTTACTGTTCTTTTGTTGGAAACTTGTTTTGGTGCACTCCAGTGCGAGATATCACTTTTCAGTTTTCCTGTATTCTTAATTGAATGTGTGACACTCATGTGATTTAGTTTCCAAAGATGTGCTTTGTGTTTCCCTTCTTTCATTGGAAACTTTTTTCTGTGCTCTAAAGTGGGAGATATCACTTTCTATTTTTCCTGAATTCCTAATTGAGCCACCGACACACATGTTACTTAGTTTACAAAGCAGTGATTTACATTTCTGTTTTTTCCTTGGAAACTTGTTTCTGTGAGGTACAGTGCGAGATATCACTTTTCAGTTTTCCTGTATTCCTAAGTGAACGGGCTACACACAGGTGATTCAGTTTTCAAAGTTGTGCTTTGCCTTTCTATTCTTTTGTTGGAAAATTCTTTCTGTACTCTAAAATGGAAGATATCACTTTTCAGTTTTCCTGTATTCTTAATTGTGCAGGTGACACACATGTTACTTAGTTTACAAAGTTGTGCTTTACATTTCTGTTCTTTCGTTGGAAACTTTTTTTTTGTGAGGTACACTGCGAGATATCACTTTTTAATTTTCCTGTATTCCTAATTGAAAGATCGACGCACATGTGATTTAGTTTCCAAAGTTGTGCTTTTCGTTTCTGTTCTTTCATTGGAAACTTCTTTCTGGGCTCTAAAGTGGGAGATATCACTTTTCAGTTTTCCTGTATTCCTAATTGACCAGGCGACATACATGTGATTTAGTTTCCAAAGTTGTGCTTTGCGTTTCTGTCCTTTCATTGGAAACTTCTTTCTGTACTCTAAAGTGGGAGATATCAATTTTCAGTTTTCCTGTATTCCTAATTGAGTGGGCGACACAAATGGGATTTAGTTTTCAAAGTTGTGCTTTTCCTTTCTATTCTTTTGGTGGAAACTTGTTTCTGGGCACTACAGTGGGAGATATCACTTTTCAATTTTACTGTATTCCTAATTGAACGGGCATCACATATGTGATTTAGTTTCCAAAGTTATGCTTTGAGTTTCCGTTCTTTCATTGGAAACTTCTTTCAATGCTCTAAAGTGGGAGATATAACTTTTCCGTGTTCCTGAATTCCTATTTATGCTGGCAACACACGTTACTTAGTTTACAAAGTTGTGCTTTACATTTCTGGTCTTTTGTTGGAAACTTGTTTTTGTGAGGTACAGTGCGAGATATCAATTTTCAGTTTTCCTGTATTCCTAATTGAAGGGTGACACACATGTGATTTAGTTTCCAAAGCTGTGCTTTGCGTTTCTGTTCTTTCATTTGAAATTTTTTTTTTCTGTGCTCTAATGTGGGAGATATCACTTTTCAGTTTTCCTGTATTCCTAATTGTGCAGGTGGCACACATGTTACTTTGTTTACAAAGTTGTGCTTTATCTTTCTGTTCTTTTTTTGGAAACTTGTTTCTCTGCACTACAGGGTAAGATATCACTTTTCAGTTTTCCTGTATTCCTAACTGAATGGTTGACTCACATGTGATTTAGTTTCCAATGCTGTGCTTTGTGTTTCTGTTCTTTCATTGGAAACTTCTTTCTGTGAGGTACAGTGCAAGATATCACTTTTCAGTTTTCCTGTATATCTAATTGTGCAGGTTACACACATGTTACTTAATTAACAAAGTTGTGCTTTTCCTTTCTGTTCTTTCGTTGGAAAATTATTTCTTTGAGGTACAGTGCGAGATATCACTTTTCAGTTTTCCTGTATTCCTAAGTGAACGGGCGACACACAGGTGATTCAGTTTTCAAAGTTGTGCTTTGCCTTTCTATTCTTTTGTTGGAAACTTCTTTCTGTACTCTAAAGTGGAAGATATCACTTTTCAGTTTTCCTGTATTCCTAATTGTGCAGGTGACACACATGTTATTTGTATACAAAGTTGTGTTTTACATTTCTGTTCTTTCGTTGGAAAATTGTTTCTGTGAGGTACAGTGCGAAATATCACTTTTCAGTTTTCCTGTATTCCTAAGTGAACGGGCGACACAAATGTGATTTAGTTCCCAAAGTTGTGCTTTGCGTTTCTCTTCTTTCATTGGAAACTTCTTTCTTTGCTCTGAAGTGGAAGATAGCACTTTTCATTTTTCCAGTATTCCTAATTGATCCGGCGACACACATGTGAATTAGTTTAGAAAGTTGTGCTTTTCCTTTCTGTTCTTTCGTTGGAAACTTGTTTCTGTGCACTACAGTGGGAGATATCACTTTTCAGTTTTCCTGTATTCCTAATTGAACGGGCAACACACATGTGATTTTGTTTCCATGTTGTGCTTTGCGTTTCTGTTCTTTCATTGGAAACTTCTTTCTGTACTCTAAAGTGGAAGATATCACTTTTCAGTTTTCCTCTATTCCTAATTTTGCAGGTGACACACATTTTACTTATTTTACAAAGTTGTGCTTTACATTTCTGTTCTTTCGTTCGAAACTTGTTTTTGTGAGGTACAGTGCAAGATATCACTTTTCAGTTTTCCTTTATTCCTAATTGTGAAGGTGGCACACATGTTACTTAGTTTATAAAGTTGTGCTTTGCCTTTCTGTTCTTTTGTTGGAAACTAGTTTTGTTGCATTCCAGTGTGAGATATCACTTTTCAGTGTTCCTGTATTCCTAATTGAATGGGTTACACACATGTGATTTAGTTTCCAAAGTTGTGCTTTACATTTCTGTTCTTTCCTTGGAATCTTGTTTCTGTGAGGTACAGTGCAAGATATCACTTTTCAGTTTTCCTGTTTTCCTAATCGTGCAGGTGACATACATGTTACTTAGTTTACAAAGTTGTGCTTTACCTTTCTGTTCTTTTGTTGGAAATTTGTTTCTGTGCACTACAGTGCAGGATATCACTTTTCAGTTTTCCTGTTTTCCTAATGGAACGGGCGACACAAATGTGAATTATTTTCCAAAGTTGCGCTTTGCGTTTCTGTTCTTTCATTGGAAACTCTTTCTGTGCTCTAAAGTGGGAGATATCACTGTTCAGTTTTCTTTTATTCCAAATTGAGCAGGAGACACAAATGTGATTAAGTTTACAAAGTTGTGCTTTTCCTTTCTATTCTTTTGGTGGATACTTGTTTCTGTGTACTACATTGGGAGATATCACTGTTCAGTTTTCCTGTATTCCTAATTGAACGGGCGACACAAATGTGAATTATTTCACAAATTTGTGCTATGTGTTTTTGCTCTTACATTGGAAACTTCTTTCTGTGCTCTATAGTGGGAGATATCACTTTTCAGTTTTCCTGTATTCCTAATTGAACGGGTAACACACATGTGATTTAGTTTCCAAAGTTGTGTTTTTCGTTTCTGTTCTTTCATTGGAAACTTCTTTCTGTGCTCTAAAATGGGAGATATCACTTTTCAGTTTTCCTGTATTCCTAACTGAACGGGCAACACACATGTGATTTAGTTCCCAAAGTTGTGCTATGTGTTTCTGCTCTTACATTGGAAACTTGTTCCTGTGCACTACAGTGGAAGTTATCACTTTTTAGTATTGCTGTATTCCCAATTGAAAGGGCAACACACATGTGATTTAGTTACCAAAGTTGTGCTTTGCGTATCTGTTCTTTCATTGCAACCTTTTTTCTGTGCTCTAAAGTGGATGATATCACTTTGAGTTTTCCTGTATTCCTATTTGAGCGGGAGAAACACATGTGATTTGGTTTACAAAGTTGTCCTTTGCCATTCTGTTCTTTTGTTGGAAACTTCTTTCTTTGCTCTGAAGTGGAAGATATCACTTTTCAGTTTTCCTGTGTTCCTAATTAAACGGGCAACACACATGTTACTTAGTTCACAAAGTTGTACTTTACATTTCTGTTCATTCGTTGCAAACTTGTTTCTGTGAGGTACATTGCAAGATATAACTTTTCAGTTTTCCTGTATTCCTAAATGTGCAGGTGACACACATGTTACTTAGTTTACAAAGTTGTGCTTTCCCTTTCTGTTCTTTTTTTGGAAACTTGTTTCTGTGCACTACAGTGTGAGATATCACTTTTCAGTTTTCCAGTATTCCTAATTGTGGAGGTGACACATATGTTACTTAGTTTACAAAGTTGTGCTTTACATTTCTGTTCTCTCGTTGGAAACTTGTTTCTGTGAGGTACAGTGCGAGATATCACATTTCAGTTTTCCTGTATTCCTAAGTGAACGGGCGACACAAATGTGATTTAGTTTACAAAGTTGTGCTTTGCGTTTCTGTTCTTTCATTGGAAAGTGCTTTCATTACTCTGAAGTGGAAGATATCACTTTTCAGTTTTCCAGTATTCCTAATTGAGCGGGCGACACAAATGTGATTTAGTTTACAAAGTTGTGCTTTGCCTTTCTATTCTTTTGTTGGAAACTTTTTTCTGTGAACTACAGTGAGAGATAACAGTTTTCAGTTTTCCTGTATTCCTAATTGAATGGGCAAAACACATGTTACTTAGTTTATAAAGTTTTACTTTATATTTCTGTTCTTTCGTTGAAAAGTTGTTTCTGTGTGGTACAGTGCAAGATATCACTTTTCAGTTTTCCTGTATTCCTAATTGTGCAGGTGACACACATGTGATTTATTTTCAAAGTTGTGCTTTGCCTTTCTGTTCTTTTGTTGGAACGTGTTTCGGTGCACTCCAGTGCCAGATATTACTTTTCAGTTTTCCTGTATTCCTAATTGAATGGTTGACATACATGTAATTTAGTTTCCAAAGTTGTGCTTTGCTTTTCTGTTCTTTCATTGGAAACTTCTTTCTGTGCTCTGAAGTGGGAGATATCACTTTTCAGTTTTCCTGAATTCCTAATTGAGCCAGCGCGAATCATGTTACTTAGATTACAAAGTTGTGCTTTACATTTCTGTTCTTTCCTTGGAATCTTGTTTCTGTGAGGTACATTGTGAGATATCACTTTTTAATTTTCCTGTATTCCTCTGTGAATGGGCGACTCTAATGTGATTTAGTTTCCAACATTGTGCTTTGCATTTCTGTTCTTTCATTGGAAGCTTCTTTCTTTGCTCTGAAGTGGAAGATATCACTTTTCAGTTTTTCTGTATTCCTAATTTTGCAGGTGACACACATGTTACATAGTTTACAAAGTTTTGCTTTGCCTTACTTTTGTTGGAAATTTGTTTCTGTGCACTACAGTGTGAGATATCACCTTTAAGTTTTCCTGTATTCCTAATTGAATTGGTGACACACATGTGATTTAGTTTCCAAAGTTGTGCTTTGCGTTTCTGTTCTTTTTTTTTTTTAGAGTCATTAATTCATTTATTAAAATGGAGTTTTCTCAGTGCCTACTCTGTTTTATGCACTCTTCCTCGGTGCCAGTTACACTTTAGAAAAAGATAAAACAAAGATGCTTCTTTCTCACAAATTCCATTCTAATACATGACTAATGGAATGTTTTCTATAAAAAGCAATATAGAAAATTTGCAGTTCACATTGTCTTTTTTTTTTTTTTTACTTGGTTCCTTTTTTTTTTTCAATTCAGTTTATTCAGGAACCTTGAACAATCATCTGACCCTGGGGAAAGCCAGCCCACAGCTTAAATAGCCTCTTGGTAGCCACCCCAGGCGTGCCACGTACGCAATGCAGATAGGTCCACATACATGGAAGCAAGCCAGATCCTCAGCCTTAGCCAAATGTGGAATTGTTCGTGACAGAGAGCACTCACCATCGGGAAGGTGGAAGCCGGAAACCAGCTCCATCTTTAAGGCATAGCATTCCGCAGCTCTCTACAGTTCCCCCTTTTTGTTTTAGACGCATCAGGCAAGAGTAGAGGTCTGATCTCTGATATTAGAAATAAATTGGGACTTTGTACCGATGTTCATTTAGGTGTCATCCACCCAAAGAGCATCAGACCCGTCTGATACCTTTTTCTCAGAGGCGGGACCTGGGGCATCAACCCGCAGGCAGTCAGACATGCTCTTCTCTGGGTCCAAAGCGGCTGACCCTGAGTGCAGTGCTTAGCCTCGCATCCTGAGCGTAACATTTTAGCTTTTTATGGTATCCAACCATGCTTGGGGAGAATGTCCTGCTTCAATGGCTGTAAAGGCCTGAATGATCATGGCTGCATCACACTGTTGTGAGACTCTAATCTTGCATATATACCACAGGCAAACCAAGGAGACCAACACCAGAAGGACTGCTAACGCTCCCATGCCCGCCCATTCCTTCAGATGATTCATGGCTGCAGCAATCCATGATGATAATCCTGTGGCTAGTCCTGCGTCCACTCTGGTAGAATTTACTGTGACAATGGCCACTCTCAGCTGCTCCATCGTAGTATCGAATTCTCCAGTCCAATTACCTAAAATATAGCTCGACAATTGTTTAGACAGATTTGCAGCACAGGAAAGATTCTCATGTTATATGCTAGTGACTCAAAGTCCAGCATATTTTCATTGACAGCCAAGTTGAGTGTTTTGCCATAGGGTATCAATTTGCTCCTGCACGAGGTCAATCCTCTGATTGAACACCATCAAGCTTCCTTTTAGTTGAGCATTAATTCCTTTATGTACAACTAAGGCGTGAGCTACATTGGCTAAATGATTATTCAGGGTCTGAGCAGTGTGCCCAGTATGACTCATGGCTAATGCCCCGGTGGTAGCTCCAACAGCCGCCAATGAGATGGTAGTAACAATGGTGGCTGTAGTTCCAGGATCCCTTTTCTGTCTGAAGAGAGTCATAGCGTGAGGGGCATCAATGGGCACAGGCACCCAGTGAGGCATGCGAGTAACCAGGGCATACCTAAATTCACTAGCATTCCAGCATTGGGCAAAAAAGTAAGTATCATTAGCACAATTACTTGGCTCTATCTGGCTAATAATGAATAAAAATGTGGGATATAGACAAACAGGTGTGGGCTTATAGGAAATATTATGAGAAGCCTTAGCCCCCTCGTTGGAACATCCTGCATCAGTTCTAGAACTAGCAGTGGTTGTGTCCGAGGTCTGAGTAGGTTCATGAGACCATTGCCCCCAGGGGCGAGACGTGCTCCATGCCAATTGACTAACTGCATGTTTTCCTCCACTTTTGGAAGTCATTTAAGGTCCTTAAATTGATTTTCCCCTTTTTTTTGAAATTTTTCATCAATTACACTTTATTCATTTTGCATCCCCCCATAAGCCCCTCCCTCCTCCCCTGCCAATCCCACCCTCCCTCCTCCCTCTGCTTGCATGCCACTCCCCAAGTCCACTAATAGGTGAGGTTCTCCTCTCCTTTCTGATCTTAGTCTGTCAGTTCACATCAAAAGTGGCTGTATTGTCTTCTACTATGGCCTGGTAAGCCTGCTCCCCCTCAGGAGGAGGTGCCTAAAGAGCAGGCCAATCAGATTATGTCAGAGGCAGTCCCTCTTCACATTACTATGTAACCCAATTGGACTCTGAACTGCCCTGGGCTACATCTGTGCAGGGGTTCTGGGTTATCTCCATGAATAGTCCTTGGTTGGAGTATGAGTCTCTGGGAAGTTCCTGTGTTCAAATTTTCTTGTTCTGTTGCTCTCCTTGTGGAGACCCTGTCCTCTCCAGCTCTTACTATTTCCCAGTTCTTACCTAAAATTCCATTCACTCTGCCCAACACTTGCCCATCAGGCTCAGCATCTGCTTTGATAGTCTGAAGGGCAGAGGCTTTCAGAGGCCCTCTATGGTAGGTTCCTAGGTTGTTTCCTGTTTTCTTCTTCTTCTGATGTCCATCCTCTTTGCCTTTCCGGATGGGGATTGGGCATTTTAGTTAGGGTCCTCTCTCTTGCTTAGTTTCTTTAGATGAACAGGTTTTAGTGGGTTTGTCCTATGTTGTATGTCTATATGAGTGAGTGTATAGCATGTGTGTCTTTTTGCTTCTGGGAAAACTCACTCAGGATGATCCTTTCCAGATCCCACCATTTACCTGCAAATTTTTTTTCTTTGCTGTACATTTCAATATATCGCTTTTCAGTTTTCCTGTATTCCCAATTGAGCGAGCGACACACATGTGACTTAGTTTACAAAGTAGTGCTTTGCGTTTCTGTTCTTCTGTTGGAAACTTGTTTCTGTGCTCTACAGTGTGATGTATCACTTTTCAGTTTCCCTGTTATAATAATTGAACGAGTGACACGTATGTGAATTAGTTTACAAAGTTGTGCTTTGCGTTTCTGTTCTTTTGATGGAAACTTGTTTCTGCGCCGTACAGTGCGAGGTAACACTTTTCAGTTTTCCAGTATTCCTAATTGAGCGAGCGACACACATGTGATTTCGTTTAAAATTAGTGCTTTGCTTTTCTGTTCTTCCGTTCGAAACTTGTTCCTGTGCTGTACAGTGCGTTATATCACTTTTCAGGTTTCCTGTATTCCTAATTGTGCTAGTGGCACACATGTGATTTAGTTTACAAAGTAGTGCTTTGCGTTTATGTTCTTTCGTTGGAAACTTGTTCCTGGTAGGAACAAGTTAGGGTTAGAGGTAGGGGTAGGGGTAGGGGTAGGGGGTAGGGGTAGGGATAGGGGTAGGGTTAGGGGCTTAGGGTTAGGGTTAGGGTTATATCACTTTTCAGTTTTCCTGTTATAATAATTGAACAGGCGACACAAATGTGAATTAGTTTACAAAGTTTTGCTTTGCGTTTCTGTTCTTTCGATGAAAATTTGTTTCTTTGCTGTACATTTCTTTATATCCATTTTCTGTTTTCCTGAATTCCTAATTGAGCGAGCGACACACATGTGATTTAGTTTACAAAGTGGTGCTTTGCTTTTCTGTTCTTCTGTTGGAAACTTGTTTCTGTGCTCTACAGTGTGATGTATCACTTTTCAGTTTCCCTGTTATAATAATTAAACCGGCGACACGTATGTGAATTAGTTTACAAAGTTGTGCTTTGCGTTTCTGTTCTAACGATGGAAACTTGTTTCTGGGCCATACAGTGTCAGGTAACACTTTTCAGTTTTCCTGTATTCCTAATTGAGCTAGTGGCACACATGTGATTTAGTATACATAGTAGTGCTTTGCGTTTATATTCTTTCATTGGAAACTTGTTCCTGTTAGGACAAGTTAGGGTTAGGGTTAGGGTTAGGGTTAGGGTTAGGTTTTAGGTAGGGTTAGGGTCAGGGTTAGGGTTAGGGTTAATGATTAGGGATAGGGTTAGGGTTAGGGTTATGGTTAGGGGCATAGGGTTAGGGTTAGGGTTAGGGTTATATCACTTTTCAGTTTTCCTCTTATAATAATTGAACAGGCGACACGAATATGAATTAGTTTACAAAGTTGTGCTTTACATTTCTGTTCTTTCGTTGGAAACTTGTTTTTGTGAGGTACAGTGCAAGATATCACTTTTCAGTTTTCCTGTATTCCTAATTGTGCAGGTGACACACATGTTACTTAGTTTACAAAGTTGTGCTTAACCTTTCTGTACTTTTTTGAAACTTGTTTCTGTGCACTACAGCGCGAGATATCACATTTCAGTTTTCCTGTATTCCTAATTGAACAGGTGACACACATGGGATTTAGTTTACAAAGTTGTGCTTTGCCTTTCTATTCTTTCCTTGGAAACTTGTTTCTGTGCACTACAGTGAGAGATATCACTTTTCAGTTTTCCTGTAGTCCTAATTGAACGGGCAACACATATGTGATTTTGTTAACATGTTGTGCTTTGCGTTTCTGTTTTTTCATTGGAAACTTCTTTCTGTACTCTAAAGTGGAAGATATCACTTTTCAGTTTTCCTCTATTCCTAATTGTGCAGGTGACACACATGTTACTTATTTTACAAAGTTCTGCTTTGCCTTACTGTTCTTTTTTTGGAAACTTGTTTCGGTGCACCCCAGTACGAGATATCACTTTTCAGTTTTCCTGTATTCTTAATTGAATGTGTGTCACACATGTGATTTGGTTTCCAAAATTGTGCTTTGCGTTTGTCTTCTTTCATTGGAAACTTCTTTCTGTGCTCTAAATTGGGAACACTAAGCCCCTAACCCTAAACCTAACCCTAACACTAACACTAACCCTAACCCCTAAACCTAACCCTAACCCTAACCCTAACCCTACCCTAACCCTAACCCTAACCCTAACCCTAACCCTAAGCCCCTAACCCTATCCCTAACACTAAGTTGTTCCTAACAGGAACAAGTTCGCAAGTAAAGAACATGAACGCAAAGCACTACATTATAAACTAAATCACATGTGTGCCACTCACTCAATTAGGAATACAGGAAAACTGAAAAGTGATATAATGCACTGTAGAGCACAGGAATGAGTTTCGAACAAAAAAACAGAAAAGCAAAGCACTACTTTTAAACGGAATCACATGTGTGTCGCTCGCTCAATTATTATAACAGTAAAAATGCAAAGGGATAGAACGAACTATACAGTACAGGAACAAGTTTCCATCGAAAGAACAAAAACGCAAAGCACAACTTCCTGAACTAATTCACATATGAGTTGTCTGTTCAATTATCATAACAGGAAAACTGAAAACTGATATATCGAACTGTATATCACAGGAACAATTTTCCAACAGAAGAACAGAAACGCGAGCACAACTTTGTAAACTAATTCACATTAGTGTCGCCTGTTCAATTTTTGTAACAGGAAAACTGAAAAGTGATATAACTCTAACCCTAACCCTAAGCACCTAAGCCTAACAGGAACAAGTTTTCAACAACAGAACAGAAACGCAGCACTACTACTTTGTAAACTAAATCACATGTGTGTCGCTCGCTCAATTTGGAATACAGGAAAACTGAAAAGCGATATAACGAAATGTACAGCAAAGAAAAAGTTTTCATCTAAAGAACAGAAAAACAAAGCACAACTTTGTAAACGAATTCACATTTGTGTCGCCTGTTCAATTAATGTAACAGGAAAACTGAAAAGTGATATAACTCTAACCCTAACCCTAAGCCCCTAACCCTAACCACTAACCCTAACCCTAAATCTAACCATAAACCTAACCCAAACCCTAACCCTAACCCTAACACTAACACTAACCTTAACCTAACCCTAACTTGTTCCTAACAGGAACAAGTTTCCAACGAAAGAACATCAACACAAAGCACTACTTTGTAAACTAAATCACATGTGTGCCACTCGCTCAATTAGGAATACAGGAAAACTGAAAAGTGATATAACACACTGTACAGCAAAGGAAAAAGTTTTGAACGAAAGAACAGAAACGCAAAGCACAACTTTGTAAAGTAATTCACATACGTGTCGCCCATTCAATTATTAAAAGATGAAAACTGAAAAGTGATATATCGCACTGTACAGCACAGGAACAAGTTTCAAACGAAAGAACAGAAAAGCAAAGCACTACTTTTAAACGGAATCACATGTGTATCGCTCACTCAATGAGGAATACAGGAAACTGAAAAGTGTTATCTCGCATTGTATGGCACAGAATCAAGTTTCCATAGAAAGAACAGAAAGGCAAAGCACAACTTTGTAAACTAAATCACATGTGTGTTGCTCGCTCAATTATGAATACAGGAAAACTGAAAAGCAATATATCTCAATGTATGGCAAAGAAACGTTTTCATCGAAAGAATAGAAACGCAAAGCACCACTTTCTAAACTAATTCACAAACATGTCGTCCGTTCAATTATTATAACAGGAAAACTGAAAAGTGATATGACCCAAACCCTAACCGTAAGCCCCTAAACCTAACCCGATCCCTAACCCTAACCTAACCCTAACCCCTAACCCTAAACCTAACCCTAACCCTAACCCTAACCCTACCTAAACCTAACCCTAACCCTAAACCTAACCCTAACCTTAACCCAAACCCTAACCCTAACCTAACCCTAACCCTAACCCTAACTTGTTCCTAACATAACCGTAAAGCACTACTTTGTAAACTAAATCACATGTGTGCCACTCGCTCAATTAGGAATACAGGAAAACTGAAAAGTGATATAATGCATTGTATAGCACAGGAACAAGTTTAGAACGAAAGAACAGGAAAGCAAAGCACTACTTTTAAAATGAATCACATGTGTGTCGCTTGCTAAATTAGGAATACAGGAATACGGAAAAGTGTTATCTCGCACTGTATGGCACAGAAACAAGTTTACATCAAAAGAACAGAAAAGCAAAGCACAACTTTGTAAACTAATTCACATATGTGTCGCCAGTTCAATTATTAAAAGAGGAAAACTGAAAAGTGATATATCGCACTGTACAGGAAAGGAACAAGTTTCAAACGAAAGAATAGAAAAGCAAAGCACTACTTTTAAACAGAATCACATGTCTAAAGCTCACTCAATTAGGAATACAGGAAACTGAAAAGTATTATCGCGCACTGTATAGCAAAGAAACAAGTTTTCATCAAAAGAACAGAAACGCAAAGCAGAACTTTGTCAACTAATTCACATACGTGTCCCCTGTTCAATTATTATAACAGGAAAATTGAAAAGTGATATAACCCTAAGCCTAACCATAACCCTATCCTAAACCCTAACCCTAACTCTAAACCTAACACTAACCCTAACCCTAACCCTAACCCTAACCCTAACCCTAACCTAACTCCTTGAACTTGTTCCTAAGGAACAAGTTTCCAACGAAAGAACATAAACACAAAGCACTAATTTGTAAACTAAATCACATGTGTGCCACTCGCTCATTTAGGAATACAGGAAAACTGAAAAGTGATATAACACACTGTACAGCACAGGAACAAGTTTTCAACGAAAAGAACAGAAAAGCAAAGCACTACTTTTTAAACAGAATCACATGTGTGTCGCTCTCTCAATTAGGAATCCAGGAAAACGGAAAAGTGTTATCTCCCACTGTACTGCACAGTAACAAGTTTCCATCGAAGAAAGAACAGAAACATAAAGCACAACTTTGTAAACTAATTCACATATGTGTCGCCCGTTCAATTATTATAACAGGAAAACTGAAAAATGATATATCAAACTGTACAGCACAGGAACAAGTTTCCATCGAAAGAACAGAAACCCAAAGCAGAACTTTGTCAACTAACTCACATACGTGAACCCTGTTCACTTATTATAACAGGAAAACTGTAAAGTGATATAATCCTAAGCTTAACCCTAACCCTATCCCTAACCCCTAACCCTAACTCTAACCCTAACACTAACCCCTAACCCCTAACCCTAACCCTAACGTGTTCCTAACAGGAACAAGTTTCCAACGAAAGAACATAAACAGAAAGCACTAATTTGTAAACTAAATCTCATGTGTGCCACTCGCTCAATTAGGAATACAGGAAAACTGAAAAGTGATATAACACACTGTACAGCATAGGAACAAGTTTTGAACGAAAAAAACAGAAAAGCAAAGCACTACTTCGTGAACTAAATCACATGTGTGTCGCTCACTCAATTAGGAATACAGGAAAACTGAAAAGTGTTATCTCGAACTGTAAGGTACAGAAACAAGTTTCCATCGAAAGAACAGAAACGCATAGCACATCTTTGTAAACTAATTCACATATGTGTCGCCTGTTCACTTATTATAACAGGTAAAACTGAAAAGTGATATATCCTAACCGTAACCCTAAGCCCCTAAAACCTAACCGATGAACCCTAACCCTAACCCTAACCCTAACCCTAACCCTAAACCTAACCCTAACCCTAACACTACTCTAAAGCTAAGCCTAACCCTAAGCCTAACCCTAACTTAACAAGTTTCCAACGAAAGAACATAAACGCCGAGAAGCACTACTTTGTACACTAAATCACATGTGTGACACTCGCTCAATTAGGAACACAGGAAAACTGAAAGTGATATAACGAACTGTACAGCACAGGAACAAGTTTCGAACAAAACAACAGAAAAGCAACGCACTACTTTTAAACGGAATCACATGTGTGTCGCTTGCTCAATTAGGAATACAGGATTACGGAAAAGTGTTATCTCGCACTGTATGGCACAGAAACAATTTTCCATCGAAAAGAACAGAAACACAAAGAACAACTTTGTAAACTAATTCACATACGTGTTGCCCGTTCAATTATTAAAAGAGGAAAACTGAAAAGTGATATATCGCACTGTACAGCACAGGTACAAGTTTGAAACGAAAGAACAGAAAAGCAAAGCACTACTTTTAAACGGAATCACATGTGTATCGCTCACTCAATTAGGAATACAGGAAACTGAAAAGTGTTATTAGCACTCTATGGCAAAGAAACAAGTTTTCATCGAGCAGAACAAAACAAAGCAGAACTTTGTAAACTAATTCACATCGTGTCCCCTGTTCAATTATTATAACAGGAAAACTGAAAAGTGATATAACCCTAAGCCTAACACTAACCCTATCCTAACCCCTAACCCTAACCCTAACCTTAACACTAACCCTAACCCTAACCCTAACTATAACCATACCCTAACCTAAAAACCAAACTCTAACCCTAACCCTAATCATAACCTAACCTTTAACCTTGAACTTGTTCCTAACAGGAACAAGTTTCCAACGAAAGAACATAAACACAAAGCACTAATTTGTAAACTAAATCACATGTGTGCCACACGCTCAATTATAAATACAGTAAAACTGAAAAGTGATATAACACACTGTATAGCACAGGAATAAGTTTCGAACAAAAGAACAGAAAAGCGAAGCACTACTTTTAAACAGAATCACATGTGTGTCGCTCGCTCAATTAGGAATCCAGGAAAACGGAAAAGTGTTATCTCTCACTGTAAGTCACAGAAACAAGTTTTCATTGAAAGAACATTAATGGAAAGCACTACTTTGTAAACTAATTCACTTTCGTTTCGCCTGTTCAATTATTATAACAGGAAAACTGAAAATTAGTATACCCCTAACCCTAACCCGCAGCCTCTAACCCTAACCCTGACCTTAACCTAACCGTAAACCTAACCCCTAACACTAACCGTAACCATAACCCTAACCCTAAACCTAATCCCAAATTGTTTCTATCAGGAACAACTATCCAACAAAAGAACATAAACGCAAAGAACTACTTTGTAAACTAAATCACATGTGTGCCACTCGCTCTATTAGGAATACAGGAAAACTGAAAAGTTCAATTATTATGACAGGAAAAGTGAAAAATGATATATCAAACTGTACAGCAGAGGAACAAGTTTCCATCGAAGAACAGAAAGGCAAAGCACAACTTCGTAAACTAATTCACATGCGTGTTGCCCGTTCAATTATTATGACAGGATAACTGAAAAGTGATATATCAAACTGTACAGCAAAGGGACAAGTTTCCAACGAAAGAACAGAAACGCAAAGCACAGCTTTGTAAACTAATTCATATTCGTGTCGCCTGTTCAATTATTATAACAGGAAAACTGAAAAGTGATATAACCCTAACCCTAACCCGTAGCCTCTAACCCTAAACCTAACCCTAACACCTAACCCTAACCCTAACCCTAACCCTAACCCCAACCCTAACCCAACCCTAACTCTAATCCTAACCCTTTATTATAACCATAACCCTAACCCTGACAATAACCTAACTTGTTCCTAACAGGAACAAGTTTCTAACGAAAAGAACATAAACGTAAAGCACTACTTTTCAAACTAAATCTCATGTGTGCCACTAGCAATTGGGAATTCAGAAAAATTGAAAAGTGATATAACACACTGTACAGCACAGGAACAAGTTTGAGCGAAAGAACAGAATAGCAAAGCACTACTTTTAAACGGAATCACATGTGTGTCGCTTACTAAATTAGGAATCCAGGAAAACGGAAAAGTATTATCTCAGACTGTATGGCAGAGAAACAAGTTTCCATGGAAAGAACAGAAACGCATAAAGCACAACTTTGTAAACTAATTAACATATGTGTTGCCCGTTCAATTATTATAAAAGGAAAACTGAAAAATGATGTATCAAACTGTACAGCACAGGAACAAGTTTCCATCGAAGAAAGAACAGAAGCATAAAGCACAACTTTGTAAACTAACTCAAATGTGTGTC
>JAEOAE010002657.1:0-87255 GCA_036365155.1 Meriones psammophilus
CATCATATCATCCTCAGTCTTTAGGGAAATATTTGCTGGACAGGGTTTAAAATTTTCACACAGAAAACCAAGAGGTGAACAGTCAACCCAGAATTTAGAGAAGTAAGAATCTCTTGGGTACTGGGAGGGTGTAAGTGCCTCAAGAAAGTTCTTGAAGCCAGGGATAGTTCTCCTTTTTGAAAATGAAAAGCTTCCTCTGAAAAAGTATGTCCAAAAATTCCTGTCATGGAATATAGACTCCAAGTATGTCAAGTGTTGTTTTATCATGATCCACACCTTTCTGGTTAAAAAGATTTTAATGTATGGGAACTAGATCACCAAGTCATCTATATTACCATAGAATAAAGTCACATTTACTCGTATATGTTGCTTCAAATTCAGCAATCCATAATCATATATTGTTCTAAATTTCGAGTTAACAGGCAGTTTTTCTGTAAAAGCCACACAGATATCTTCTGATACAATCTTTCCTGTCAGGTCAGAGAGAAACTCCCTTCCACTCCTATCATCAGACTCAATGAGCCCCACCCACCTCCAGCCAAAGTGGAGCAATAAAGAGATCAACCCTTGGGTTAGAGCTCTGTCTTTAGTAGACACCTGATAAAGTGTTGGGAAGGTATCTTGTCACTTAGCATGGAATCAAAGGATCCATATGTTACCTGAAGAAGCAAAGTAAAAAAAAAAAAAAAAAAAAAAAAAGATTCTGAGTTTCAGATATTTGGAATCATCACCCTGAGATAGATTAAATCAGACATCCCTGACGTCCTCACAATCCTTTTTGATCAGAGCTTTGTTCTCCTTATTAAATTTTATTTTATTTTTAGAAAAGTATCTCTAGCCTTCCTGTGTATAAGAGGGAGTCAGATGCACTGGAACTGGATTCACAGACAGTAGTAGATGTTGGGATTGAACCTAGGTCCATCTGGAGCAGCAGGCACCGCTTTTACCGACTGAGCCATCATGCCAGCAGTTGTCATGTAATTTAAAAATGGAGTATTAATCACTGTCACACAAAATAGCTACAATCCATCTAATAATGGGATTTGGAGGTGAAAAAAAGCTCAGAGGCCGCCTGCCACTGCCTGAACTGGGATGACGGGGTGGACCGCCACACCCAGCTGTTTAAAAATATATATATTTAAAAGAGATTTATTACCTGTGTCTGACTCCCAATGATGTAATCAAAGGGGCAGAGACCCAAAGACCCTTCATAAGCTACTGGCACTGAAATGAGCAGCAACCTCTTCTCCAGCTCCCAGGGACTGGACATTTTTTACTGTAGTAGCAGCAGGAGCAGCTCCTGTGTGTAGAGTTCTGGGTCAGGGGGCGGGGCAATGACGTCACAAAGCTCCTGGACAACCGTGATCCCACAAACACTATGGCTTGCCTGGGAGATTCGCAGACACTGGGACCACAGGACAGGCTGTATGGGCTCTGAGGACGATGATGTGTCACAGACCAGCAAAGGTGTGAGGAGTCTACAGGTGCCTACTTTCGGACTCCTCGTTAGTGAACGCTGGCACGTGATGCTGGGAACCGCACAAGGGAAATTCTGGGATTTGTAGGCGGCACCGAGCCATAGGTTATGCTGTAGCCAAGGAGAGACGTAGAGGCGTGACTGTAAGCAATCAGTATGCATCGCGCCACCTGGACACCTTTTTTGTAGTTCTCAGGTATAATCCCAGAAGTCCTTGCTCGGAAGCCATGTTTGTAGTTCTTAGGCAGGTGGCCCTCTGCCACAATGCATCTTGGGAGTTGGGAGCGCTCCAATTTCAGAAACAAGGGATAAAAGTCCCCCATGACTAGAAGATTTGTGTTAAAATTTCAGTGGTGGGGGCCAGGGAGATGGCTGGAAGTGGGAGATGAGGAAGTAGGGTGACCCCAAGCCTCCTCGCCCAGAAGTCTTCGCTCTTTTCATGGCGGATATGGAATCGAAGCCATAAGGGACGGGACTTCCGTGATAGGTGCGCCAATATCGCGGACCGCATTCCCAGGGTAGCATCCTTCCTCTCCCAAACTGTTTGACAGAGTTGCACATCATGAGCCCGCTGTCCATTCGTCAGCTCGTGCCTGGGGCAGAACTGTAGGCAGGGGAATGGCGAGAAGAGAGGGGCACAGCTCTCCAGCTCCCACCATGCCTGCATGCATCCTGGGGGAAATGGGTGTACGCCGCCCTCCCCCACATCCTCCCTCTCCCGCCAAACTCGGGGTCAGGTTGTGCACGACGTAGTATGGGGTGTTCTGGCGCCCTCTGCTGGCCTCTGGATGCACGAGCAGGCAGGAAAGTATAAATAATGCTTAGGGTGCAGGGGGCTGAGTAGGCAAGGTGCGCTGTGCCTAGTGGTTATGCTGCTGGGGACTTAGTTCATAAGGCTCTAGCCACATCTGCTGGCCTGAAGGCATACACACGGGCAAATAGAATAAGAGGTAGAGGAGGAAGAAGAGGAAAGGAAGGAAGGAAAGAAAGATATCTGGTTTTTGTTGTTGTTTTTTGTTTGTTTTTTTCATAAAACACCCAGCTAATTGAAACATGGTACTATTTTGTGTCTATTTGTTGAACTTGAACCAGCGTACACAAGTAAATGTTCAGGTATTCTGTAGTGATATAAATAATTGATGGTTTCTCTGCATGGTGAATAAAATATTTTCAGCTAGAAGTAAGTTGTGGAACATGGCAAAGGAATACATTATATTTACAGACTGTATCAAATAAGAATGATTTGATGAACCTTTTCAGAGGAAGCTTCTCGTATTCAAGAACAAGAACCACCCCCTCTTAAAGCATTTTCTCGAGGCACCGACACTCTCCCAGTACCTAGGGGATTGACAATTTTGATTGCTCACCTCCTGCTGTCCTATGTGGAAATCATACACCATACCTAGCAAATGGGAACGAGAAGGGAAGGGATAGGATAGGGAAGAGAAGGGAATAGAAAGGAAAGGAAAAGGAATAGGAAGGGAAAGGGAAGGGAAGGAAAAAGAAAGGAGAAGGGAAAGGTAAGAAAAGGAAAAGGGAGGGAAAAGAAGGAGAAAGGGGAAAGAGAATGGAAGGGAAGAGAAGGGAAATGGAAGGAAGGGAAAAGAAAGGGGAAGGGAAGAGAAAAGGAGGGAAGAGAAAGGGAAACGGGAAGGGAATAGATTGGAATGGGAAAGGGAAGGAAAATAAAAAGAAAAAAGGGAAAAGAAGGGAAGGGAGAGGAGAATGGATGAGATGGAAAAGGGAAGGGAAGGGAAATGGATGGGAAAGGAAAGTGAAGGGGAAGGGAAGGCAGGGTAGTGGTAGGGAAGAAAAAGGAAGGAAAGGAAAGGAAATTGAGGGAAAAGGAAGGAAAGGAAATTAAGGGAAAGGAAGGAACAGAATGGGAAGGAAAGTAACAGCAATGATTATAGTTCTGTGGTAGTGTACATGCTTAGCATGGATGAGGCACTGAATTCAATCATCAACACTGAAAGGAAAGGGGAGCAGTGCAAGGGTAAAATTATACAACAGGAGTTAATCTCAGTATATTAATCAAAGAGGAAAATAAGCCAAACATTATTTTTTAATTTCTGATTCTATTTACATGCCACTCACAAACAACAAAATCATACATACAGAAAGCAGATCTGTAACCAGGACAAAACAAGGACAAAACAGACTGCAAAAGAGCATAAGAGGACTTTTGTTTTGTTTTTCAAGACAGAACTTCTCTGTTTAGCCTTGGCTATCCTGGAATCTCTTTGTAGACCAGCCTGGCCTCCAACTCACAAAGATTTGACTGCAGATGCCTCCCTGAGTGGTGGGATTACAGGCATGCACCACCATTCCCTGTACTTTTTATAGGAAAGAAAATGTACAATATCTTGGTTGTGGTAGTGATTATACTAGTGTATATAATTGCTTAAAACCACTGAACTGTTTGCCTAATTTTTCACACAAAGATTATGCTTGAATAAACCACATAAATCATACAAAAATATAATAGTAAAAAGTATACATTTCACACTTCAGATTATGATTTATGCAACAGTCTGAGTTTCATTTAAAAAACAAATGGAAAGAAAGAAATCTTCCCTTTGTTCATGTGGCCAGAGAATGGCCAAAGCCAAACACATTGTATCAGAAACTGTGGGTCAAAGTTGAAGGAACAAACTGGCCTTGAGCATTGAGATGGAAAGGGAGAGAGGGTGAATATGCCTAAGTGTGATGTTAGAGCATGAGCAGAATGAGAAGAGTGTCTACAGAAACAATCATAAACACAAGCACATCAGAGCACAAAGCAAGTTGGACAGACCTTGTGTGGTGACATCCTAACATGGGCTTTTAGATCCAACAGGGCTGGAAATGAGGGAGGAGGATATGAAACGAAGAAATAGCCTCAGTAAGGAGAGAAAAGGAGTCATTGTAAACAACAGCAAAAAATAAACAAGGTGTGTGTGTGTGTGTGTGTGTGTGTGTGTGCAAAGCCTGATTTCTCATTATTTGAGACCAACATGAAAAATACGAATGCTAGATTTCTGGGCTGAATCCAAAAATACTGAATTAGTTCACAGTTTTCAATGTACATAGACAAAAATATAGATATATGTGAAGATATGAATAAATATATCCTCTAGCTCCACATGATGAGAACCTGGGAATACTTGTAACTCAACGTATTAAAGATGCTAGCTGGGAGAAATTAGCCTCCACTGATTGAAAGCAGTCTTCTCTAGAGGAATAGTTGATTACAGGGCCGCACTTGCTTACTGTGTAGGCAGCCCCATGTTAGATGCTCTCCACAAAGGAGAAGAGATATGTGTGCATGTATGCCAAAAATACCTTAGGTCGAAAAGTAGTGCTACCTCAAGATCCATCTATACCACTCCTAGGCATATATCCAAAAGATGCTAAAGTATATAATAAAGACATTTGTTCAATCATGTTTGTAGCAGCTTTATTTGTAATAGCCAGAAGTTGGGAACAACCCAGATGCCCCTCAGTTGAGGAATGGACAAGAAATTATGGTACATTTACACAATGGGAGATTACTCAGCAATTAAAAACAAGGAAATTATGAAATTTGTGGGCAAATGGTGAGAACTGGAAAATGTCATCCTGAGTGAGGTATCCCAGAAGCAGAAAGACACACAGTGTGTATACTCACACATAAGTGGATATTAGACATATAATATAGGATACAACTACTAAAATCTGTACAACTAAAGAAATTTATCAAGAAGCAGGACTCTAGCTAAGATGCTCAATCTTCATTCAGAAAGGCAAAGAAGATAGATATCAAAAGAGGGAGAAAATGGAACAGGACAGGAGCCTATCACAGAGGAAATCTGAAAGGCTCTACCCTGCAGAGTATCAGAGAAGATGCTGAGACTTATAGCCAAATTTTGGGCAGAGTGCAGGGAATCTTATGAAAGAAGTGGATATGTATGACCTGGAGAGGACAGGAGCTCCACAAGTTGAGTAAGAGAACCAAAAATCCTGGGCAGAGGGGTCTTTTCTGAGACTGGTGCTCCAACCAAGGACCATTCATGGAGATAACCCTGCACAGATGTAGCCCCTGGCAGTTCAGTGTCCAAGTGGGTTCCATAATAATGGAAGAGTCCCAGGGACTGTCTCTGACATGAACTCAGTATCTGGCTCTATGATCACCTCCCTCTGAGTGAGGAGTAGCCTTACTAGGTCAAAGAGGAAGACAATGATGAGATCTGACAGACTAGGATCAGAAGGAAGGGGAGAAAGACCTCCCCTATCAGTGGACTGGGGGAGGGGAATGGGTGGAGAATAGGGAGGGTGGGAAGGGAGGAAGAGCTCCAGGTGGAAAACAAAGTGAATAAACTATAATTAATAAAAATATAAATAAAAAAGTAATGCTCAAAGAACGATGGAAATGGGACATGTCAAAAAGACACAGAAGGGGTTGGAGAGATGGCTCAGAGGTTAAGAGCACTGGTTGCTCTTTCAAAGATCCTGAGTTCAATTCCCAGCAACCACATGGTGGTTCAAAACCATTTATAATGAGATCTGCTACCCTCTTCTGGCCTGCAGGCATATGCGCAGGCAGAACATTGTATAAATGAGAAAAATCTTTAAAAATAGGAGAGAGACAAAGCACAGAAGGCAGATATGTGAGCTCTCATTGCTCAAATAACAAAACATTTTAAACATCAAAATGGTCTGAATATCTATATCCTCCCAAAATTCCTATGTTGAGGTCCTAATACCCAAAGTAACAGAACTGCATGAGATCTTTGGGAGGTACTTAGGTCTTGGAGGTGAAGTCCTTATAAATAGATTCATAACCTTATTAATGAAATCCTATAAAATCATGTGGCACTTTATGCCAGATGTTAAAGTGAGAACAGTACTATAGACAAGCATGCCCCCAACTAGACCTTGTAGTTTAATTTTAGACTTCCCAGAGTTTACAACTGTGAATAGTAAAGCCTTTGTTTATAAATCATTTGTCACAATAGCCTCAGGAGAATAAAACAAACAATAACAGTACAGTCCACTACAGAAGGCACATAAATCATGAATCCATATTGATGTAAGTGTATGGAAAATGCATTAACGTTCTGATGAGGACCAAGAACAGTGTCATGGTACTCATGGGGGTGCAGGGTATTAACTCTGTAGTAGAAAAGCCTGACAAATACTGATTACAAATAATCAAAGTGAAAGTATGTACCACTTGACAGGACACAGTGTGTTACGCTTTTGTGATACCCATGTCCAAGTTTATGCACTGATCCATGAGAACAACGAGAGCTTAGAGAAAGTCTACAAAAATTACCAACCTGAGATATTAGCCATATAGTACAGGATAACCATGGTACAACCCACAGACCTAAATAAAATAAGTAACATGGAGGGTTGAAGCAAGGATTATTGAATCCCACTAAGAAGGGGACAGACATGAGAAGTGGAGGAAGACAGGAAGTGGGTGGGAGAGGGGAGGTGAGGAGAGGGACAGAAGGGGGATCAGGTGTGGGTAAAGTGGGAATGGGGGTGAGAGGGCTAGGAGAGAAGGGAAATTGGTGTTGAGGCATCTCTGAGACAAGATGAAGACCTGGAATTTTGGAAGTGTCTGGGAAGATATGAGGGTGACCCTGGCTGAAACTCCTAGTAGCAGGGATATTGAAACTGAAGTAGACATATCCTGTAGCCAGAGGAGAGAGGGGACACCAAGCAACTCAGAAAACTCTCACTCAAATTTGACCACCTACAAGATATACAGGGATAAAAGATGGAACAGAGATTGAGGAAATGGCCAACCAATGACTGACATAACTTGAGACCCAACCCGTGGGAAAGACTCAACTTGTGACACTATTAATAATACTCTGCTATGCTTGTAGACAGGGGACAAGCATAACTATTATATGAGAGGCTTCATCCAACAGATAATGGAAACAGTTTCAGAGACCCACAGCCAAACAAACATTGGCAGAATTTAAGGAGTCCTGTGGAAAAATTAAAGGAAGAATTGAGGGATCTTGAGGGGTAGGACAGCACAAGACCTACATAGCCAGCTCACCTGGGACCATGGGGACCCATAGAGAGTGAACTACCAACAAAAGAGCATGCCTGTACTAGTCCTAGGTCCCCTCCACATATGAAACTGATGGGCTGCTTGTCCTCAAGTGGGTCCCCTAACAACTAGAACAGGGCCTGTCTATGACTTGGACTCTGTTGCCTCCCTCTGGATCCCATTTTCCTAGCAGGGCTGCCTTGTCTTGCCTCAGTGAAAGAGGAGGTATTTAATATTGATGTAACTTGATGTACCAGGGCGAGTTGGTTGGGGGTTATCTGGGGAAAATGGGTGGGTGGGATGAGGGCGGGACTGGGAGGAGAGGAGGGAGTGGGGTTGTGAGTGGGATGTAAAATGAACAAATAAATAAATTAACGAAGAAAAAATATAACTGACCCACAATCATCAAAAGAGACAGGATTATGAAGAAGATGACAGAATTATTCCATATTGAAAGATACTAAAAAGATAAGGAAACAATTCAACACTTAAATGTACCAACTTCTTCGACAATTATGTGGGTAATAACATAGTCAACAAAACCCAAATTAAATGTAATACTGTGTCAGCGTGAATTACCAATTTTGATAACTGCACTGTCATTATGTAAGACAAAGTTCTTGTTTGTATAAAATCAACACTAAACCATTCTGAGTGACAGGGCATAAGGTCAGCAAGTTCCTCTCAAAATGTCCAGAGTAAAACAACCATTAATTATGTATCATACTTGGAACTTTTTTCAAGTTTGTTATTGTTTCAAAATTGTTGTGGGCAATGCTGGACATGGTATTCAACCCCAGAACTTGGGAGGCAGAGGAAGGCAGATCTCTGTAGGTTCAAGACCAGCCTGGTCTACATAGGGAATCACAGCAGAGCCAGTGCTCTGTAGAGAGAATTTGTCTCAAAACAAAAACAAAAACAACTAAATAAAATTGTTGTAGGGGGAAGAAAAATGTAACTAAAAACTGAACAAGATTAAAAACAAAACTGATCCTCCACATTGGCAGTCTGGGTAAGACTATGACTGTAAGAGATCGACAAGTGAAATGACATGACATTTTGAAGCAGCAAGAAGATTCTCTAAATATATCCCAATGTCTTCTTTTTTTAGTGTGTGTGTGTGGTGTGACAGGCCCCTCAAACCATCCCCTGTGTAGTGTGATTTGTTCTCACTCCCTACTCAGGTACTGTTCAACTCTGCTGGCAGGATCTGGCATGCCCAGTCAGGCCTTGAACTCATTCTGTAACTCATAAGAGCCTTGAACTTGCCATCTTCTAGCATCTGCCCCCAAAATAGCTGGGGTTATAGAAATTCAACAGGCTAAACAAAGAAATTATTTTTATGAAAATAAAAAAATATTCAAACAAAGAAAGCCATATGAAGAGAGGGCAAAAATAGAATTATGGTGCCATTAGTGGTAGAACACTGTAGACCCCCATAAACCAGAGAAGTTGAATAATCTTCCTAGAAGCCCCCAAAGTAGATACCTCCTGACACATAAATTTCAGAGCTACCCACCAAAATTATGCAATAACTACTTGTTGTTGTAAGCTCTCAAATTTATGACAGTTTGTTATAGCAGCCCCAATGCTGGAAAACTAACTTGTAACTCTTATGTAATACATCATTAAGAAACAGAATTAAGCCTGATAGTGATGGCCAATGTCTTTAATTCCAGAATTTGGGAGTCAGAAGCCAGCAGATCTGAGTTCCAAGACAACCAGAACTACACAGAGGAATGCTACCTCAAAAAATCTGAAATATAAAAAGTGAAAATAAAATAAACTGAGAGAGGGATATAAAATATTTTTTTTAATTAAGATTAGAAGCCAGGCATCTTGGTGCAAGCCTATACTTCCAGCAACTCAGGGAGGCAGAGGCAGGCAGAACTCTGTGAGTTCCAGGCCAGCCTGGGCTACAAAGTGAGACCTGGATAGCCAAGGGTACACAGAGAAATCCTGTCGCAGAAAAAAAATTACTTCCTTTGTATTTTCCTCTTAAATTGTAAAGTTTGCAAGTACTGGTGGCAACCACCTAATGAGTTACAGGCCAGACTAGGCTACAGAGACCCTGTCTCAAAAGTAAAAAGGAAAGAAGGAAGAAAGGAAGGAAGGAAGGAAAGAAAAAAGCCAGACCACACTAGTACATGGAGCTGGTCTTTTTAAGTTTTAATAAAATACATTCAATGTTTTCCAAACATACATACATACCTAACACAATGAGATTTCTCACATGGGGGTGTTTAATCAGCTAACCTCAATTCTTATCATTTCTTCTACCAATATTCTGCAATTCGGTTAATAAAACAACAATTAACTAAGAAAAGTCAGAGTTAAAAATTATCCTACATGCCAGGCAGTAATGGCACACACCTTTAATTCGAGTAGAAAGGCAGATCTCTGAGTTTGAGACCAGTCTCAATTTACAGAGGAAGTTCCAGGATAGTCAGGACTTCATGGAGAAACCCTGTCTTGGGGAAACAAACAAACAGCAAAAACGGAAAAGAAAACCCTGTAAAAATTCTCAAAAGAATACATCATCCACTAGAGTAAACTTGCAGTTCATGATTTGCCATTCAATGATGGAGTTAAATACTCAGAAGAAAAAATAGGAGGCCACAGGGAGGAGGGAGAATTTACTTTCTCTTTCTTAACTGTACGTTGCATATTACTAGATCATTCGTATGTTCAACCACAAAGTTCTTCAAAAACTGTTCCTTTCAATGGCCTCAATTGGTTAACCAGGACACTGGGAAACATTCCTTCACTATCTATGACTCTAGATCCTAATAACCCCATCCTGTCACCTTATACCTGTTTTGACAGCATGAAACTAAAAACTCAGATTTATAGTGACTTAAACATATAATGTTATTTATTATCATGTTAAAAACAAACAAACAAACAAACACAAAGCAGCTATCTACCAGACCAAAGCAACCTTACCAGACCACAGAGGAAGACAGTGAAGCTATTCCTGATGAGCTCTGATAGACAATGATCAGGAGGAGGGAGAGGAGGACCTTCCCTATCAGTGGACTTGGGGAGGCACATGTGTGGAGAAGGAGGAGGGAGAATGGGATTGGGAGAGGAGGAGGGAGGGGGCATGGAGGGACTCAAAGTGAATAAAGTGTAATTAATAAAATTAATATGAAAATGGAAAGAAAAAAAGACACAGAAGCTGGATATATAAGCTCTCATTGGTCAAACGACAAAACAATTTAAACATCAAAATGATCTGCATATCTATGTCCTCCCAAAATTCCTATATTGAAGTCCTGAGAGCCAAAGTAAGAGAACTGCATGAGATCTTTGGGGGGTACTCAGGTCTTGGAGGTGAAGTCCTTATAAATAGGTTCATAACCTTATTGAAGAGATCCTATAAAATCATGTGGCCATTTAGAACCCTGAGTTTAAAGTTAGAACAGGACTGTAGACAAGTATGTCCCCAACCAGACCTCATAATTTAACTTTAGACTTTCCAGACTTCACAACTGTGAAAAGTAAAGCTTTTGTTTATAAATCATTTGTCACTTAGCTCCAGCAGACTAAAACAAACAGTAACAGTCCAGTCCACTACAGAAGGCACATAATTCATGAATCCATATTGATGTAAGTATATGGCAAATGCGTTAACATTCTGGTAAGGACAAAGACACAGAGTGTCAAGGTACTCATGGAGGTGCAGCATATTAACTGTAGTAGAAAAGCCTGGAAAACACTGGTTGCAAGTAATCAAAGTGAAAGTATATACCACCTGACAGGATACAGTGTGTGCCGCTGTTGTGATACCCTTGTCCCAATTTATGTATTGATCCATGAGAACATAGAGAGCTCAGAGAGAGTCTATTAAAATAACTAACATGGGATATTAGCCATATAGTACAGGATAACCATGGTACAACCCACAGACCTAAATAAAATAAGTAACATGGAGGGTAGAAGACAGGATACTTGAATCCCACTAAGAAGGGGACAGACATGGGAAGTGGAGGAAGAGACGAGTTGGGTGGGAGAGGGGGTGAAGAGAGGAACAGGACAGGAGATCAGGTTGGGATAAGTGCAGATGGGGGTGAGAGGGCTAGGAAAGAAGGGAAATTGGTGTTGCAGCATCTCTGAGATAAGATGAAGACCTGGAATTCTGGAGGTACCTGGGAAAATATGGGGGTATGAGCCTGGCTGAGATGCCTAGCAGCAGGGATATTGAGACTGAAGTGGACACATCTTGTAGCCAGTGTAAGGAGGGGGACACCAACCAACACACAAAACCCTGGACCCAAATTTGTCACCTACAAGATATGCAGGAATAAAAGATGGAACAGAGATTGAGGAAATGACCAACCAATGACTGGCACAACTTGAGACCCAACCCATGGGAAAGACTCAACTTCTGACACTATTAATAATACTCTGATATTCTTGTAGATAGGGGACTAGCATAACTATCATCTGAGAGACTTCATCCAATAGATAATGGAAACAGTTGCAGAGGCCCACAGCCAAACAAACATTAGGCAGAATTTGGAGAGTCTTGTAGAAGAGTTAGAGGAAAGATTTAGGGAACTGGGAGGAGGGTAGTACACCACAAGACTTACATAGCCAGCTCACTTGGGACCATGAGGCTTCATAGAGACTGAACCACCAACAAAAGAACATGCCTGGACTAGTCCTAGGACCCCTCCACATATGAAATTGATGGGCTATTTGTCCTCAAGTGGGTCCCCTAACAACTAGATCCGGGGCTGTCTCTGACTTGGGCTCCTATCTTTGCTGCCTCGATCTGGATCCCATTTCCCTAGCAGGGCTGCCTTGTCTTGCCTCAGTGAAAGAGGAGGTACTTAATACTGATGTAACTTGATGTGTCAGGGTGGGTTGGTTGGGGGTATCTGGGAAAAATGGGTGAGTGGGATGAGGGTGGGACTAGGAGTAGAGGAGGGAGTGGGGTTGTGAGTGGGATGTAAAATGAACAAATAAATAAATTAATGAAGACAAAATCCAACTGACCCACGGTCATCAAAAGTGACAGGATCATGAAAAAGATGATGGAACTATTCCATATTGAAGGAAACTAAAGAGATAAGAGAACAATACAACACTTAAATGTACCAACTTCCTCGACAATTTTGTGAGTAATAATATTGTCAACACAACCCAAAATAAATGTAATAGTGTGTCAGTGTGAATTACCAAATTTGATAAGTGCACTGTCATTATGTAAGACAAAGTTCTTGTTTATATAAAATCAACACTAAACCATTCTGAGTGACAGGGCATAAGTTCAGCAGCTTCCTCTCAAAATGTGCAAAGTAAAACAGCAATTAACTGTACATACTTGGAACTATCTTCAAGTTTTTTATTGTTTCAAAATTGTTGTGGGGAAGCTGCACATGATCTTTAACTCCAGCACTTGGGAGGCAGAGGAAGATCTCAGTAGGTTCAAGGCCATCCTGGTCTACATAGGGAAGCCCAGGACAACTAGGTCTCTGTAGAGAGAATTTGTTTCAAAAAACCAAACTAAATAAAATTGTAAGGAGAACAATGTAACTGAAAACTGAACAAGATTAAAAACAAAGGTGATTCTCCACACTGGCAATCTGGGTAAGACTGTGTCTGTAAGAGACTAAAAAGTGAAATGACGTGACATTTTGGAGCAGCAAGAAGATTCTCTAAATACAGCCCACAGTCTTCTTTTTTTATTGTGTGTGTGTGTGTGTGGGTGTTCATGATGTGGATAAAGGATGAATACTAGTGAACACATGGAAAGGTCAGATGACAATTCTGTGCAATCATTTCTGCCTTCCACCTTTTCAGGAATCCAGGGATCAAACTCAGGTCTCCAGGCTTGCCCAGCAAGAGCCTTTATCTGCTCAACCATCCTACCGACCTGCAAGCAATTCTCTTAAATGACCTCAATTAGGTAATAGTGAGAAAAAAAAAAAACGTGAAGGGTCCCTTCTCTTAAACAATTTCTTAGGGATGAATAAATGATAAAAAAAGAGATGAGTAGAACATTAGTACACTGGTGCTACCAACGACTAACAATCATCCAAACACAACCTAAGCACCTCCTGAGACAAGGGGCTGCTGGGCTGGTAGCTAAAATTCCTTGCAAGTGTAAAACTGGAATTACCATGAAATAAAAGAGCTTTCCCAGCTCTACAGTAACCTTGTTATTACATCCTGATTACCTACACATAGCAACCCAAAGAAATACAAATAGGAAAATAAGTCCGCATGTACCCTGTATACTCCTGGTTGTGCAAGTCCATCAAAGTATAAACAGCAATGTATATACCAAACTGTGCCTTAAGAAGAATTCTCTGATGGAATAAAGAGAACAATCAAGTCACTTAAAAGCTAAGTGAGAGAGAGCACCTGCAGTGGTTGGCTGGCTGTCTTTACTTAAGAAGAGTCATTTCATTCTGGAATGCTGGCACATATGTCCTGAAACAATAGTCTTAGAAATGTTGCAAGGTGCAAGGAACCTGTGGCCTTTCCAAGCAGCTCATGTTCATTCCACTGGGATGTCCAAGCCCCCCCCCCCCCGGCCCCAGGCCAGGCAGGAGGCAACACCGGACTCTGCACTTCCTCTCCGGGAAGACTACCCCCAGCATCACTCTTCCTCAGGATGCAGGGCACAAGTGTATCCCTAGGAACTCCTCACACTGTGTTCCCGCCCTCCTCACCCTGGTGGCCCAAGAGCTGAGTCCGGTACTGGCAGCCTCCACAGAAGCGAGTGGCAGAACTCGAGCAGGCTCTCCCGACCTGCCCAGACCGCCAGCCCCCGGCTGTAACTCCACAGCCATCCTATGGGTTCCTCACATACGCTCACAGCCAGCCAGGCTCTGCTGCTCTGGGATGGCCAACAACCCGTGGACGCTCCACTCCTCCACTGCTCCTCCACGGAGCGACTGGACTGTTGCCTGGGGCAGAAGCGGAGCCCTGGGCGGTGTGTGTGTGTGTGTGTGTGTGTGTGTGTGTGTGTGTGTGGAGGGGGTCAGGGAGGAGCCCGGGGGAGGGGCGGAGGCAGAGTCCGGGGAGGCCATGGGCGGAGCCCTGGGGGCGGAGGCGGAGCCCGGGGAAGGGCGGAGGCGGAGTCCGGGCGGAGCAGAGGCGGAGCGCTCAGAGGGAGCAAAGGCAGAGCCTAGGGGCGGAGGCGGAGACCACGGATGTGGGGGCGGAGCCTGCAGGTGTGGGGCGGAGCACGGGAATGTGAGTTAGGAGCCCCGGGGTGTTGGCATAGCTCCTGAAAGGATGGAGGCGGAGCCCCGAGGCAGAGGGAGCCCAGCGTTGAGGAGACGGAGCCCGGAGGAGGGTGTGGAGCCCGGGAAGGGCGGAGGCGGAGCCCGGGGGCAGAAGGAGGAACCCGGGGGCGGAAGGAGGAGCCCAGGGGCGGAGGCGGACCCCAGGGAGATGGAGGCGGAGCCCGGGGAGGATGGAGGAGGAGCCCAGGAGATGGAGGCTGAGCCCGGGGATGGAGGGGGAGGGCGGGGGGGAGGGGCGGAGATCGAGCCTAGGAAGGGCGGAGGCGGGGCCAGGAGTTCAGAGGGGGAGCCTGGTTGGGCGGAGGTGGTGCCCAGGCGGTGCCCGCCCCACACCCTTACCAGGCTTCTCCGTGTCCCTGCCTACCATGAAGAAGTAGTTCACTAGCCAAGCCATGACCGCTCCCACCGCGCCTCAGAAGCGGGTTCCCGTCGCTGCCTCCGCCCACTATGCCCGGGAGGAGCTCAGCGGTTTCTCTTCAGGGTCTGTAGCCATAGCAACGGCGCTAGACAATGGAGGCGCTCACTGCGCCTGCGCCGCGCCTAGCGCAAGCCCCTCCCCCGCCCCACCCGGTAGGTTCTGCCTTCTGGGTCAAGGTGCTGTGAGGCCTGAAATTTCTGAAATCTTACTATTAAATTTACAGGACAAAAGGATCTTTGAGATAAGTGTACCTCAAAGCATTTCTCTCCTGTTTTCAAACCCCTTGTCTTAGTTACTTTTCTATCACTGTGCTAAGATATCATGACCAAGGCTGCTTGTAGAAGAAACGGTTGGTAGGGTACCTAGAGTTTCAGAAGGTAAGTCCATGACCATCACAGAAGGGACCATGGTGGCAGACAGGAATGGCAGGCAGAGCACCCGAGAGAACAGTGGCTGAGAGCCTACATCCTTATCTACAAGTATGAGGCAAAGAGCTGAGAATGGTGTGGGATTTAAAAAAAACCCAAAGCCCACCCACAGGAACACACCTCTTCAACAAGATCACACTTCCTAATTTTTCCAAAACAGTTCCACCAACTGGGGACCAGATTTTCAAATATATGAGATTGTAGGGGTCATTTTCATTCAAACACCTCACTCCTCAAGAGCTTCCTATGTAGCCAAGAATTAAGATAAAAAATTTTCAATGTCCCAAAGCATCCCAGACACTCAGCTTCTTGTGTGGTTTTGTTGTTGCTGCTGTTTTGTTTTTAAGACAGAGTTTCATATAGTCCAGGTTGACCTTCTTTCCTGACCTTCCTGATGCTCCATTTACAGGCATGTGTCACTACACTTAATTTATGATCTTGTTTGTTTTGCTTTGCTTTTTAAGACGGGGTTTCCCTGTATAACATTGGCTCTGTAGATCAGGATGGCCTCAAACTCACAGAGATCCGGTGTGTCTGACCTCATTTTTTTTTAGGGAGGCATTTTTATCTTTTGAGTAGATGAGTAATAAAAGTATTTTACTTGCATGCATATTAGCATAACACATGAGTGCCTTATATTCCAGGAAGTCATATGGCATCAAATTTCATAAACAGGAGCTACAAAAGATTGTCAGCTACCATGTACACGCTAGGAACTCTGGGAAAAAGGAGAGAATGTTTTCTTTTAAGATTTATTATTTATTATGTATACAATGTTGTGTTTGCATGTACAACTGCATGACAGAAGAGGGCACCAGATTTCATTATAGACAGTTGTGAGCCACCATGTGGTTGCTAGAAATTGAACTCATGAACTCTGGAAAAGCAGCCAGTGCTCTTAAACTCTAAGCCATCTCTCCAGCCCCACAGAAAGTATTTTTCATCACTAAATCATGTCTTCAGCCCCTCTGGCTTCCTTTTTAATCTTTATTATTATTATTATTAACTTCTTCTTCCTTATTATATTCCAAACAAATTCACCTTCTTTCATTTCCCCTACTGAACTAAAATGTTCTCAACTTTGGGCCCTTGAATACATGTTTTCTTTATAGCTTCTAAGGTGTTAGGTCACCCGTGCTTTTCTTTAGGTTTCATAGTGGATTTTATAGTGATGTATATGTTTCTATGCATGGTCTATGGTGGATTACCCCACAAGACTGTAAACTTATAGAGAAAGAATAGTGTTTGCATGAATCATTTTTTGTGTGTTCAGGACTTAGTACAGTATTGGGTACCTAATTCACAAACAATAACTATCTGTGGGAGGACAAATAATCTTTTAAACAGTAAATGCCTTTAACAAAGTCTTCATAATCTGATAGTAATAAAGAATTTCTGGGAACATGTAACATTTTATTTGTTAATGCTAGCCATTGTATCCCCTGTAATAAACTTCTCCTGAAGTCTTTTTATCTTGTTCTGTTACTGCTGTTACTAGGACAGTCTCCTCCATGCCTATTGCCTTATCTGTGTTCTCTTTCATTTATCCCATAGCAAATTACTTCCTTTAAGCCTTAGTGAGGTTTAGCATCTGGCTTTATCATATGCAAAGACTATCTGTATCTACCTGTTTTGCACAGAAGCTAGGAATACAGCTCAGAACATTTGTTCCACAAATACAAGGTAAAAAAGGAGGAGGAAGAGGAGGAGAAAGAAAAGGATAGGAGAAACAAAGCATTGCTTTTCTTTATGCAGATGCTCTGCCTTAAATACAGGGGTTAACAGTCTTCCTGTCTCTGCCTTCCAAACAAGATAAAAATTCCAGATACAACAACAGTGATACTTATTTGGTGTTAGTTTCTAACCTGGTCCCTCTCCTGACATTCACTGTGTACCTGCTATATACATAGTTGGTTTTATGTACATGTTCATTTTCTGGGAAGAATCTATGTTTTCATTAGGTTTTATGAGAGGTCATATCCTCAGAAAATGTCCTGGGCTTTGCATCCTATTATACTTATCCCTAGGAAACCAAATCTGGAAAGCTGATTATGTCCTCTTTGTACATCATTTGATGTTATGACTTAATGATGTATCTTGAAACTTGTTTTCAAGAGAATGTTGTAAACAAGCCCTAAGCTTAACAGGCATTTTATTCGTCAATACACAGGCTCAGACCCAGGAGCTCAGTGGATCCAAGCCTTCCCTATTTGAGTTTGGTTCACTTCCTTGTTGAAGCCACCTATGGCTCGAAAAAAAGAAGTTTGTGGGATTGGGAGTGTAGCTCAGTTGATAAGAGGTGGAGCAGAAGTATCAGAAATTCAAGCTGTTTAGTTTAAGGCCAGGCTGGGCTACAGGGAACCCTAACCGAGAAATAATAATAGTATTAACTACAATACATTTCAGCTAAAAGCATTATTTGGCGGTCATTGTTCCAAGCCAAAGCGAACCTCAGGTCACTGACTTTCTTCACAGGGGAAGCAAGGAGGCAACAAGGTCCAGGCCAGCAGGATTTTCTGCACACAGACCCCTCTCCAAATGATCCTTCCTAGTCAAACTTGTGGAAAAATGTGTTCCCACTGGTGACCAGAAGTGCCCCAGCTTGTAGTGCTGGGAGCATGGGGAAGGCAAAGTCACCATGGAGCACAGCTATTTGATCACCGGCCTACTGAGACCATCACAAGCAAACAAAAGCACAAAAGAACAACAAAGATAAAATGTACTGGGTATGATGCACTCAAAGAGAATGGAAGAAGAAAATACCAAAACTCAGAAAAGTGGTCTGTCTTTCTATGGGCCCTCTATCCTGTTCCATTAGTGGTGGCCTACCCCAAAATCAGGATCCTCCCAACTACCCCAGAGTTTGGAACAGTGACCTGCATTCAGCCAGACCAGAGAATGGAGCAGTAAAGTATCTGTTGATCTCTACCAGATCAAAGGCCAAAGCACCAGCAAAACTCTGCCAGACCAGAGACCACAGCAGCAACAAATCTCTGCAAGATCAGAGTCCAGAGCAGGGGACATGCTCTGCCAGACCCGAGGCCAGAGTAGTGGCTAATCTCTGCCAGACCAGAGACCAGAGAACATTGGCAGAGGTTGCAAGCCTGGGGCTCCACATACTGTTTCCATCCCTTGGTACCTCCTCACCACTCTCACTGGAGCCTGTGAAGCATGGCTCAAGCCTCCCTGAAATGTGAAAGAATCAGATCTAGGGGTATTGAAGGATTCTGTCCCATGTCCTCAGTCAGTCCCAGAGAAAAAAAAAAAAAAAATGGCAGTGAGAGTAAAACAGTTAAACAAGACACAGACTGCTAGATCCCATTGCTTATGCAGCAGAAAAATACACAGAGCCAGACAGCACATCCCACCACTCCTGAAGTGGAAAAAATGAAAGTGGGATATCAGCAAATCTCTGATGCAGCAGCTACCTGCATTGTTATTGTCCAAAGATTCAGAGATCACAGAAAACTGGGTACACTACCACCCTTTACAGATAGAGGCACATTCATCCTCTCTGAGGTCCAGAGATCACAGAAATCTCAGTGCTCAACTCCTTTTACAGATTTGCCCCTTCGAGGGGGGTCTGGAAAGTCTTCCAGGCACCCTCTGGCCCTCAAGCTGTCTAAAGCATCAGCTCTAACCTTTCTGACCACACAGATTACACATTTTGCCCCAAGGCCCTAAATGGGAAACTAGAGAAACACAGAGAGAAACACAGACAGACACAGAGTGCTCCTCACTTACTGGGTATTGTTCAGCAACATGTGCCTGGGAGACTTGGGGATCCAATATGAGAACCCATATGTTATGGCCAGATCTTAGGGTCACCAAAGATCACCAGGAGCCAGACCACATATGCAAAAGCAAAGAGTTTTATTTGGGTTTAAGCTGGGTCTCTCCATCATCACCAACATAGTGGATTACAGAGGAGAGCCCTGAGCATCTACATGGCAGGGTTTTGACTGGGGTTTTAGGGAGGACCAGGAAGTTCCAGTTTAACAGTTACAGGATTGGGTGACATTCAGCAAGGGCAAGCTTTTTACAAAGCTAACATAACTAACATTGAGCGAGGTATCTCTTGGCCTCAGGAATGTTATGTATTTTCTGTGTCATTGAATGTCCTACTACAAGGTTGGTGGGTTGCTCAGGACAAATGCCCCACTTTGAGATAAGATACCTTCCCATCTTTGTGGTTATCCTCAGGCTGTTCCTTGGGTAGGAATCTTATGACCTTGTTTTGGGAAATGGTGACCCATGGCCTAGTTCCAGCTGACCTTATGGTAGAATCACTATTCTTGTGACCTTTAGGTGACCTTTTTTAGTCCTACTTCCTGGTGATCTTTGGGGGTGTCAGGTAGGTTCTCTAAGTTCTAAACGATCCATTTGGACTTTGTGGGGATTGTAAATGATATGTCCTGTGTCAGAGAGCACTCCAATATCAAGCTGTCATATAGAAGAGTAGAACTGATGATGTAAAGTATTTCCTATTGCTGAGAAACTAGTGGCACCAGTTAGAATTTAACTGAGGGAAGACTGCCTGTAAAACAATCCATTTATAAGTAGTCTGCTAACCAGGCCTGCTAGAGAATAGGATCCTGAGATACACATGTTTGCTCACCAGGATTGTCTAGAAATGTTCCAGGGTGATGTCTTTTTAATTTGTAAATTCTCAACACATATTTATTAACTCATGAATGCAAATGAAAGCAGACCAGTTTTGTGGGTGTACAATTTGGGTCAGGTACCTTGATCCAGTAAATATTGAATTTTGAATTAAGGGACTGTCCTATGCCCATATGTACAGTCCTCATTGACACAGTTCTGCCAGTTCAAATTTGAGGAACAGGCTATTGACTAATGCTTTGTCAGGTTACAGGTCTCAGCAGCTAATATTGTACACAGGGACAACATCGAACAGTATCTTATTAATGGATTTCCCTCTACAAGAGAATAGCCTGTGTTTTTCAAAGTCAGTATGCCTATGTGTTTTCTTTTTCAACTTTGAGGTTAAGAGCACTGGATACTCTTCCAGAGGTCAGGAGTTCAATTCCCACCAACCACATGGTGGTTCACAACATCTATAATGAGATCTGGCGTTCTCTTATGGTGTGCAAGTGTACATGCATGCAGAACACTGTATCCATAATAAATAAATAAATAAATAAATAAATAAATAAATAAATAAATAAATAAGTCAGTTGTTGGTAATATTAAATTTTATTTTGTTGATGCATCACTGTTCTACTCTCTTTTTTTTTTTTTTTTTCAATGCAGTTTATTCAGAAACCTTGAACAATCATCTGACCCTGGTTAAAGCCAGCCCACAGCTTAAATAGCCTCTGGATAGCCAGCCTAGGCGTGCCACGTGGGCAATGCAGATAGGTCCACTATTATTATTAACTATTATTAGTTAATATTCTCTGATAATCCCCAGTCATTAAGAATTCCATTCCTTTTTCTCTAGTGCTTTGATTTTTGTTTTTGTTTAAAGCAATGTCTCCTGCACATCATGTTATGTAGCTTACACTTTATTTAAACACTGAATGCTACGTCTACTGCCCAGTGCCTAGAACATAATCCTTCAACTCCTTTCAAGTGTGCCCTGACTGGTCAGTGTGAGGTAAAAGAGATCAGTGAATGAGTGTCCACTGACCTCCCTGGGTTTTGTTTGTTTGTTTGTTTGTTTGTTTGGAGGTGGGTGCTTACAAATAAAGAAGGACCTGTGTAAGAATTGAGTTCACTGACCTACTTTGAAGCTGGTGTTTTCACAACACAGAAAGGGAGGGGGAGGAGGGAAGATGGCAATGATAACGGTAATCAATTTTAGATGGTCAGTAAATGTGAAAAGGGTATGTTTAGGGCTGGGAGTTATACACAAAGAGAATCAAGAATATGGATTAGTTGCTGAACTTGTTTCTGGAAAGCAAATTTTTACAGTTACACTAGTTCAAACACAAAGAAGATCTGGACAAAGTGGGGTGGTAGTGCCTAACAGGAATGCTTTCCCCTCCCCCCATTTGAAAATGAACAACCTGAGAGAGAAAAGGTGTGAGTAAAACTTTGTGTGCTCTAATATATACTTGAATTCCCTGAAGAATATTGGACCATAAGGCCATTTTCAACTTTTAAAAATAATTTTTGAGATTATAATGAAATCATTTCAACCTTCTCATTCCTCTCTATTTATACCTCTCAAATGCTGGGATGAATGGTTAAAGTGGCTACTTAACAATCAAAGCAGATGTGGCTGTCAGGTTCTCCCTGCATCCCTCAGTCCTTACCTGTTACAAATTATGGGTGTCAAACACAGATCTCTAGCCCAGGAGTTGAGCTGCCCTCCTCCCTTACTTATGTATTCTGTTTTGGTTACCTGGTCTTTTTCATTTTTCATTTATCCTCCTGGCCCTTTGTTCTGGCTCTCCACTTCCCTCTCTCCTCTCATCTCACATAGCTCAGGGTCATGTCAACTTTAGACTGTCCCAGATGTCCCTGTATCTGACTATGTTCTCTGGTCTATCTATAATAAACATTCTACTCCAACATTCAAAGGTACAGCCATATCCTTTTTGTTTTATTTCTCATTTTCATTGAGCTCCCATTAACTACACCTTGCTTTCAAATTCATGGCCATTTGTTTCTTTAATGTTTGTTACTATTTGGCTTTGACTGAAGTTTCTCTGAAGGACTTCCCAACTATGAGGTAGAGATGACTGCACTGGACACTGATCGTGTAATGGAATGTGCAACATAAATGACCTGTATCTTGGAAGATGATGTGCACAGGATTAAATAATGTTAACCCTGGGTCAAGAGGCAAAGCAAGAAACCAGCTGACAGGGATTAAAGAGTGAGTGGAACTTTCAGCTGAAATGTATTTAAGACAGAGCGTAAAAGTGGAGGGAGTTTTAGCTTGGTAGATTTTTGGGCTTTTTGAGTTGTGAGCTAGAAAGCCTTTGGCCTTGAGTTCCTTTGGTCTATCCCCCCTGAGTTGTTATCTGAACTGGTGAGGTTTTGGGACTTTTTCCTCTTGGAGGTGAGGTGAGTATCAGGGTCAGATGGGTGCTTTCTCTGCCTCTCTGCACTAGCAGGTTTTAAAATCAAATAATTGGGATTTTTATTCTTTTATAACAACACTGTGTTATAAAAGAATGTGTGCCCATAGGGGTTAGGGCAAAGCTAGAATGCCTCTGATATCTGCATCATTTGATCTTTGATGCACTGGTAGAGGAGCTACTACTTTCCTGAGACTCAGCTGTATTGTTCAAGCTAATGAGGGACTCTGGGCAGGCCTAGCAGTCAGGAGCACTAATGGGAGGTAGTTTATGGGTTTGTTCTGGGATTCCAGAGGCCATGTCATGCTGAGTGTGGGGCCATTGTCCCCAGGCCAGGAAGAGCAGGCTGCTGAGCTCTCATAGCCTGATCTGTTTGAACGAGATGGACTGTGGTTCAGATTGTGGTTCAGGCTATGGTTCTGTCTGTTGGTCTCCATGTGGTGATCTCAGCAGATACCCTTGGCCTCCGACCCTTCCTGAGTGTTTATTGTCCAGAGAAGTGAGGATTTTGTGGCCTGGGCAGTAGAAATTTGTGGTGCTTATATTTTCACTATCTAGTGTGCACACACAGGCATTGGGTTTGCAGTGGACAGATTGGAAAACTGAAGGTCTCATTTCTAGAAATGATGAATGTTGTATTCCACATACAGCTTTGTGTAACAAATTTTACATATCGTTTTGAAACTGGAAGAAAGAGTTGGTGGTGGTCATCTTTCAGCAATACTTGATTATGTTTTTTTAACCTTTCAATTACCACCAGTCACAATGGCATGATTTAGGGAAATTCAATTCCAGGATACAAAAGGAATTTCTGAGATGCAGAATTTTGTCAGGTGTGCCTGGTTTTAAATAAGTGGATAGGGCAGATTCCACATCTTGTGTCATAATTCATGCAGCAGGAAACAGATGCTAAATTATTCTCCAAAATTTTTTGTGTGTGAGTGGCGGCAATGGCTGGGCTGTGCCTGAACCCACAAGGGGTTGTGAGGGACTGCAAGCCACAGCCCAGCTTTATGATCACCTCCATTTTGCAAAAGACTTCCAGAGCAAAAGGACTCTCTGTAAAGGAGGTTAGTATTAGCTGGGGGTTCAGAAATATAACAGTTTAGGTGTCACTTTGTGTTTGTCTTGTAGCAGTTGTGGAATCTGTGTTTAATTAATTTGTATTAGTTAGGAAAAAAAAAAGGTATCTCTGATCCAGTGCACATTTTTCATACTAGAGTTTCCTTATGTCTTTTCATGTAAACTTGACTATATTTTAGGCTTATGTTTTTGGCTTTTTCTCTTACCCCCTCATTCTTTCACAAACACTGTACACATTCTTGATTATTGAAGTTTATTGTAAGTACAGAAGTCACATCATGCCAGAAGATTATGAGATTCATGACAATAGAATCATCCCTTATTTTTCTGTTTTTCTTTGTTTCTTACCAGGTGGCTTTTCTGATATGAGATAGAGATTTTGGATTGTTCTTTAGCAATCACATAAATACAATTTGCACTATGTCTATAGAATGCAGAAGAGATAACATGAAGGTGAGTGATACTATATGGCCAGTTTACTCCTCTTTTGACATTTTCTTTTGGTGATCTGTCATTTTCTTCAGAAATTTCATGTTTCTAGTGGTCTCCATATTCTTTAACTGTATGATTTTATTCTCCTGAAAAGATTAAATCAAAACCCTGCCCCATCCCTAATTCAGGGGTGAAGATTGTACCTTTTTAGGCATGTGATATTTTTTATAGGGCAAAATGTTTTTTTGGAAATAGAAAAAGTATAATATCTCAATTAAAGTTAAAAAAATCTGTGAAAGTTTACAAATATACCTTAAAGTGTATTTATTTCTAGGTAATAAAGGGCATTCACTTTCATTTTCAGCCTGTCTTTTACAAGCAGCTTTTAAATAAAATCACTGTAAATCCTATGTGCCTGCCTCTCCCTTCCAGGTGGTATGTAAAAGTCATGTGCCTCCAAAATGCTGGGATTAGCGCTATGCTATAAACCACCAACACCCTGTCATTGTAACTCCTGAATTTAGAAAACAACTAATTAATAGAGAACTACTTGTCTCTGCTGTGATTAAATGAATGGTCTATCACCACGCTGCTCAAATATGTTATATTCACTCCAAATTATTCCAACTCAAACAAGTTTATACCTTTGAATTAACTTCACACATTTTAAACCTCTTAACTGTTTTTAATATGAAACAACAAAAGTATCCATTTTTTATTTAAGAAGAAAACTTTAGTCTTTATTAAGTTAGTTCGGACTGAATGACCAAACTGTCTGATGAACAGTTACCTCTGCTTATTAAGGAGATCTCTACTATTCAAATCTAATCAATTATCAATTTTGATAGAATCCACTTTTTTTTTTTTCCTGTGGAAACATTCGGTTTTACCAGTGAAGACAAAGTTCAGTAGTTTCTCACTGTCTACTCCTTTTGCTTATGTTTACTTCTTTTTGTTCTAGAGTATTTAGGTGTGCTGTTAAGTTGCTACTAAGAGATCTTTCTGATTATTTTTTCTGAATGTACTTAGTGCTATGAACTGTCTTCTGGTCAGCACTTCCATTGTGTACTATGAGTTTTGATATGTTGTGTATTCATTTCATTGATTTGTCTGAAATGAATGTCTGAATTCATTGAATTCATTTCAATGATTCATTTCATTGTCTTTAATTTCTTTATTTCAGTTTTGAACCATTTTGATTCAGTAGAGAGTTGTTCAATTTCTATGAGTTTTTAAGTTTTCTATTGTTTTTGTTATTGGTGATGTGCTGCTTTAAACCTTAGTGGTCTGATAGGATACAGAGGTTATTGCAATGTTCTTATATCTTTTGAGACTTCCACTGTTCAAGTATATCATCAATTTTGGAGAATAATATATGAGTTGCTGAGAAGAGGGAACAATCTTTTGTGCTTGGGTGAATGTTCTGTAAACATCATTTGGGTATATTTAGTTTTTTGATGTTAGATAGCTGGAGCATTTATCTGTTCAGTTTGGTCAGGAGGACCTGTCCATTGGTGAGAGTGATATATTGAAGTTTTCCCCTATCAGTTTATGAGGGCTAGGATGTGATGCAAGCTGCAGAAGGGTTTCTTTTATAACTTGGGTGCTATTATGTTTAGGGCATAGATGTTAAATATTGAAATGTTATATTGCTGGATGTTTTTTTTTTAATATGTCATGTCCTTTGCCATCTTTTGATTAGTTGTTTTTGAAGTCTGTTTTGTTAGATATTAAAATTGCTATACAAGCTTGATACTCTAATTCATTTTTTGGAATAACTTTTCCAACCCTTTCCCTTGAGATAATGCCTATCTTGATTTGAAGCTGTGTTTGATGTATTTAGAAGAAGGGTGGGTTCTGTTTTATCCTTCATTTTGTGAGCCTGTGTCTTTTTATTGGTGAATTTGGGTCAATGGCATTAAGAGATATCAACAGTAATTGTTAATCCTAGTATCTTGATGGTATTGGTGGTGGAGGTGGTGTTAGCATCTTGTGTAGGGCTACATTTATACATACATATTGTATAAATTTGACCTTAACATGGAACGTCCTATTTTCTCCATTTGTGGATTGAAAGGTTCTTGGCATAGTTAGTAATTTGTGTTGGCTTTTATAGTTTTTTTTTGTTTTGTTTTGTTTTTTTGAGTCAGAAGCACACTGTGTAAGCCATTCAACTTCTAGCATCTTTATGGAGGATACACGATTAATTCCAAATAAATCTGCCTATATTTGTTTCATGGCTGTTGTTTGCCTTAGTTTTTCTGTTTGATTGGTTGGTTAATTTGGTTTGTTTGCTTGCTTTTCTGTTGCAGATTTTTATATTCTTTCTTGTTCTGTATGTTTAGTGTTTTGATCATTCTGTGGTAAGACGACTTTGTTTTCTGATCCAATCTCTTCTGTATTCTGTATGCTTCTTGTGCTTTGATAGATATCTTCTTTTTTAGGTTAAGAAATATTTTCTTATATGATTTTGTTGAAAATATCTTCTAGACCATTGACCTCATTCTCCTCCTCTAACCTGATTATTAGCAGTTTTTGTCTTTACATAATGTCCCAGAGTTCCTCGATGTTTTGTGGTAGGAGATTTTTAGATTTAACATTTTCGTTGATGCGTGTATCCATTTCTTATTTTTTCTGTTTGTTTGTGGTTTTCAGACAGAGTATATTTGTATAACCTCAGCTATCCTGGAATCACTTTGTAGATCAGGCTGGCCTTAAACTCAGGACAATCCAGCTGTCTCCCTGAGTGCTGCTATTAAAGGAGTGTGCAACCACACCTGTCTTCCATTTCTTCTATTTTGCATTCAATGCCTAACTTTCTCTCTTTGATCTCTGTTTTCTGTGTGAACATTACCTCTGTAGTTCCTTGTTATAGTCTTAAAATTTTTCATTTCCAAGATTCCCTAAGTTTCTGCTTTTTAAAATAATTAACGTTCTTTTTTTTTTTCTTTTTTCTTTTTTTTTTTTTTTTTTTTTTTTTTTTGAGGCTGGTTTTCTCTGTGTAGCATTGACTGTCCTGGAATTACTTTGCAGATCAGGCCAGACTTAAAGTCACAGAAATGTCTCTGCCTCTGCCTTTCCAAATGCTGGGATCACATGCATGCACCGCCATGCTCAGCTTTTTTGTTCTTTCTTTATTGCTTCTTTTTCCATGTTTCCAGTATGTGTTTCATTCTGTCATTCTCCTTTCAGCAGGGGACTGGATCTCAGCTTCTAGATGGATAACAGTGGTTCCATTTCTCAGGGGCATCTAGAGCACATTAAGTCGAGGACCAGGTTCACTAGGCTGGGGTGTGGAAAGAATTTTGTATGGACGGATACAGCCAGCTAGCTATTTTAGAATTAGATCTCTGGGGTAGTGGAAATTCAGGTGTTCTAGAGCTATGGCAATAGCAAAGTGTTACCATTCTTGGTTAAGCTGCCATACCAAACACCTCAGAGGTGCAGGTGAATTCCATGGCTGGTTGGTTTGAAACCAAGACACAGGCTTGGTGAGACCCAGACCCAGTGAGGCCTAGGCCCAGTGGATCAGAGACCAGGTCCAGAGGGGGATAAATGACTACTTTCAGGGACCATGATAAAAGGCTGATGGTATCAGGTGGTATACAACCAGTCAGCATGAATGCATTCCCAGCATGTTTATTCAAAATCAGGGATTCATAAACCTTGGACATAGGGAAGGATTTCAAGGATGAATGTCTGATTTTCTGGGGTGTAGGGGTAAAGGATACTTGGCTTACATGTAGTGCTACCATGCCTCATTTTCCATGCAGTAGCATGGAACTATTGCAAGAGGAAAAACACAGTACTTAATTATCCTATATATGTTTGTGTGGGGAATCTCTGAGTATAGTTGAAAGTCACTGCTAAAGACTAAGATCCTTAGTTGGGTGATCCATTTCTAGGAATTCCCACATGCCAGTCGGAGCAGTTTCCTTCTCAGGAAAGGGTTTGGCCAATAATTTGTCCTGAGGGCTATGTGAAGCTCTTTATATGAATGGGGTCATATGGATCATGAGGCAGATTTTTAGGCCCTTCACTGAGAAAACAGTGAACCATCATAGATTGAATCACGAACATCCAGAGATGTCAGACTTCACCCTCATTCAGAAAATCCTCACGTTTGTTTCTTATTTCATGGCTTTATTTAAAGAATTAATTGGTTTCCTCCAATTGTTTATGTTTTGCCTGGATTTCTTTATGGAATTTATTCATATAACATACTGCAGCATATCCTAAATATACAAATATAGCTGAAAGCCCAAGAAAAAGATCTTAAAAGGAACTATATGAATATGATATTGGTCATTAAAGCAATTAATGCAAAAGGAGGTGTTTAAGTGTACAGTACAAACACACTGTTTCTTTAAAAATCTGCTGTCTTCCACTTGGTTTTTAAAAGTTTATATATACTTTTGCACTGGTGCAGACATATATCAATTTCCAACTGATCCTAACAGATATCATTTTTTCTTTCTCATAAGAGTATGAGATAATTTTAGTAGTCAAAATTATTTTTCTAATGTTGAAACTTTTGTATGCTTTAATAGAATCTCTTTAAGTATAATATCCCTCCACCTCCAATGCATTTTTATTGTTGGCAAAGGAAAGAATCAGAATGCTCAAATTGAGTGCATCAGTGATTACTTTGATTTTGATTTTAAGTATAATCCTGTTGTATTTGCTTATAAGACTGTGTTATATTTATAGGCCTATCTTTGTGTTTCCTTTTGTCAAGGGTGCTATGTATACTGTATGATTTGATTAGATATAATCTAGCTATATTGTTTCTCTTGAAAGTGATAGACCATCACATATTTTTGCCTTCTGAAATTTTATTATGTTATCATTCCCTGATGTTTTGTTTATTTGGAAACTTGATTTAGAGAAACAGTTTTACTTTTCTCTTCTTGATCCTACAGGCTTGTCTCTCCTCATTTCTTGGTATATCTGTGTTTTCAAGTTGTAGCAATAATGTCTCGGTTTTTGCTACTTAAGTGATTGATAGAGTTAACACATTGTTTTGGGGTTTTTTAAACTTTCTCATATATTGTCTTTGTGTCCTAATTCACTTCAGTTGCCAACATTTCAAAGCCTACAGGCATCAGAGAGAGCCTCAGTTAAGGGCATGCCCTCATCAGAGAAGCTCTATCTGTGAGAGATTGTGTTGATTGATGATTGATGTGAGAAGGCTCTTCCACTGAAAGATTCAATATCCCTAAGCAAGTGGGCCTGGGCTGCAGAAGACAACTACCTGAGCATGAGACAGAGGTGAAGGAAGAGACCAACCCAGGAAACATTTGCCCATCACTTTTGCCTTAATTTTCTTCAAACTTGACTTTCTATGCTAAGCTCCCAAAATGGTGGACTGTGATCTGACAGTACCAAACTAAACAAGTAAACCCATTCATGACCTGAGATGCTTTTGGTTAGGGGATTTAGTCACAGCAACAAAGCAGAAAATTAGAATAAAAATTACATGCAAGGAGTGATTTAGCTGCTGCACAGAACCTTGGAATGTTCTCTTTTTAAGAAATATGGAAAACATCAGGATTTAAGATGGCAAAAGCTTTAGAAAGCTTTTGTATACAGAGCTTCATCAACTGTTCTGGTAGGACCTGGTAGATCAGAGTGTTGAGAGTAATGCAGACAGAGGAAGTCCAGGTCATAGTATTTCAGTGGACAATAGACTCCATGGAAAATTAAGCTAGAGGTCATTTGTGTGATATTTTGACTGAAAAATCATACTTATTCTGCCCATGCCCTCAGCAACTGAGGCAGAATTAAAAAATAATGGGTTGGATTTATTACTTGGAATAATAAATCTGTTGAATGGTTATTGTTAGTGAGACATTCAGGACCACAGTGAAAGAAAGAGACAAGTGGAGCAGAAATAAAGGTAGTTTTTTGTTTGTTGAGAAAAGCATCACTAGGTACTTTCAGATGGCAGTCATATGCTGAAACAGAGACAGTAATTTTCAAGGAAAGTATCACCATCAAAGAGTAGGTCCTAGTTCTGGATTTGAAGCCTAAGATCGTGTGCATAGAGTAACAATCCCCACTGTTAATTCTTCTATTAATGGAAGGAGTAGGCAAATTGTTTCCTAGTGCCAGGAAGGAACTTCATATAAAACCTGCTCCAAAAGTGGTCCAAGTGTGGCACGGTCCATCCCAATTTGTCCACCCCAATGTGGAATCCAACTTGACAGGCTCACAGATGTTATGCTGGTTCTAGAAACAAGAAAGATGTAAAATTTAAGGTAATAGATTCTTTGTAGCTTCAGTTCAGCCTGGTGCCAGCCATCAGTGTTTAGCAGAGTCAGATTACCAGTGAAGATACTGTAAAGTTTCATTGCATGAAGCAGTGAGGGTGAAGACTGAGTTGTATCTTGACACTACAAGATGTTTAGATACCTAAGTTAGGAGATACCTACCATAGATTTTTGCCTATAGGGAGTGGAAGTAAGCAATCTTGGGGATGTATGAGATGTTTCAGGGATAGGACCACCTAAACCTTTTCAAACAGCATCAGGATTTATTGTTTTCCTTGCTGATCTTCTTTCTGTGGTCCAGTCTTCCCTCAATATGTACACATTCCTCTCTACAAGAATGAGAAAGGGGTATTCTGTGTATCTATATTGGAATGATGGAACTTGTTTCTAATGTTACAAGATGTGGCACCCAAGATATCCTTTTGTATGTCAGAAGAGACTGTGAACATTTGAACCGTGTATGAGCTATTGCAGAATTTTAGGATCATTGAAGTTAGACTACATTTTCATCATGGGATGACAATAAGCCTATAGTGAATTTGGTTAGAACGTATTCGATTGAATCAAAAAAGCTCCCAGAAAAGATGGTGTTTCTGTTTTTGACAATGAAGAAAAGTTTCTCTGTAGCCCTGGCTGTCCTGAAAGTTTATATGTAGACCACGCTGGTTTTGAACTTGCAGCTCTAACTCCAGTTGAGTGTTGGGCTTAAATTTAGGCCAACATGCCTGGCATCAACATCACCATCATTGGCTGCTGAACCTGGAATGTAGGGTTTTAGATATTTTATTTTATTTTGTTTTGTTTTGTATAGGTAAGCATAGGTTTTTGTGCTGATCTTCACCCACATCTTGCATTTGAAATTTAGCAGGGAGTATATTTAATTTCTTAGGATGGCATTTATTCATGACACTAACACTATCTGAGCTTTCTGGGTCATTGAATTGTAGGTGCGTGACACTCTTCCTGCCTGTTTTTTTTTTTTTTATTTTATTTGTTTGCTTTATTCACATTTAATTTATTTTTAATTTAAATTTGTTTATTTTTAATTTATTCTCTGACATGAACTCAAGTATTTGATCACCTCCTTCTTGGTGGTGCAGCCTTTCAAGGCCACAGAGGAAGATGATGCAGCCATCCTTGATGAGACCTGATAAGCTAGAAGAGGAGGAGATCCTCCCCAATTAGGAGACTAGAGAAAGGGCATAGGGGGAGAAGAAGGAGGGTGGGTGGGACTGGAAGGAGATGAGGGAGGGGCCTATGGCAAGAATACAAAGTGAACACATTATAATAAACTAATTAATTAAATTAAAAATTAATTTATCCACTTAACATCCCAATTGTAATCCTCTCCCTTGTCTCTTCCTAGTCTCACCCTCCATTCTTCTTTCCCCTTATCCCATTTCCTATAGCTCAGATACAGGGAGCCCTCCTCTCCTACCATGTGAACCCAGCCTATCAAGTCTCAGTAGGACTGTCTGCATCCTCTTCCTCTGTGGCACAGCAATCCACCCTCCACCAAGGGGAAGTGATCAAATAGCAGACAACAGAGTCCATGTCAGAGCCAGCATCTACCCCCCTCCCTTACTATGGATCCCACATGGAGACTGAGCTGCCTTCAACTACATCTGAACAGGGGTCAGGTCCTCTTAATGAATGGTTTGTGGTGGGTGCATCAGTTTCTTCAGGTACCCATGAGCCCAGATTTGTTGTCTTTGTTGGTCTTCTTATGGAGGTCCTGCCAGCTCTGGTTCTTTCTACATTCTATCCTCCCACTCTTTCCTATGATTCCTTGTGCTCAGCCCAAAGTTTGGCTGTGAGTCTTAGCATCTGCTTTGATCCCCTGCTGGGTAGAGCTTTTCAGAGGACATGTTTGTTAGGCTCTCATCCTGTTCCCTCTCCGCAGTCACTTCTGATGTCAATTCTATTTGCCCTTTTGAATAAGAATTGACCATCCTCCATAGGGTCCTCTTTTTATTTACCTCCTTTAGGCCTGTGGATTGTAGTATGTTTATCCTGTATTATGGCTATTATCCCCTTACCATGCATGTCTTTTCTGGTTTTGGAATAAGTCACTTAGGATGATCATTTCTAGTTCTGTCCACTTGCCTGAAAATTTCATGGTTTCCTTTTTTTTTTTAAATACCTGAGTAGCATTCCATTGTGTAAATGTACCACAATTTCTGTAAAGCAATTGTTCAGTTGAGAGACATGTAGGTTGTTTCCTGATTCTGGCTATTATGAATATAGATGCTATGAACATAGTTGAGCAATATATTTGTTGAATGGTAGAGCAACTTTTTGATATATGCCCAGGAATGGTATAGCAGGGTCTTGAAGTAACACTATTTCCAATTGTCTGAGAAAGCATCAGATTGATTTCTAAAGTGGTTGTATAAGTTTGCACACCCACCAGCAATGGAGGAGTCTTCCTCTTCACATTCTCACTAGCACGTGTTGTCACTTTAGGTTTTGATCTTAGCCATGATGGGTTTAAGATGGAATGTCAGAGTAGTTTTGATTTGCATTTCCATGATGACTATTGATATTTAGCATTTATTTAAATGTTTTTCCACCATTTGATATTCCTCTGTAGAGAATTCTCTGTTTAGTTCTGTACCCCAGTTTGAAAGTGATTATTTGGTTTGTTGGAGTTTAATTTATAGAGCTCTTTATATATTTTGTTTGTTATTTATAGAGCTATTTATAGAGCTTTCTGTTGTTTGTAGGGTTGGAGAAGGTCTTTCTCAGGCTGTAGGCTGTTATTTTGTTCTATTCACAAAGTTCTTTGCTTTATAGAAGCTTTTCATTTCATGAGATCCTATTTATTAATTATTGATTTTAGAGCCAGTGCTCTTGGTATTCTGCTTAGGAAGTTATCTTCTATGCCAATGAGATCAAGGCTCTTTCCCACTTTTTCTTCTAACAGATTTAGCGTATCTGGTTTTATGTTGGAAGTCTTTGATCAACTTGAACTTTAGTTTACTGCAGGGTGATAAATACGGATCTATTTTTATTTTTCCACATGTGGACTTCCAGTTGGACCAGCACCATTTGTTGAAGATGCTGTCCTTTTTCCATTGCATGGTTTTTGATTCTTTGACAAAAATCAAATGTCCATCGGTGTGTGGTTTTTTTTTTTTTTTTTTTTATGGGCCTTTACTTTAATTCCATTTATCCACCAGTCTGTTTTTATTCCAGTACCATGCATTTTTTTATTACTATTGATTTATAGTAGAGCTTGAGAGCGGGGGTGGTGATACCTCCTGAAGATCTGCTATTGTACAGGATTATTTTAGCTATTCTGGGTTTTTTATTTTTCCATATAAAGCTGAGAATTGTTTTTTCAATGTCCAGGGGGAATTGTGTTGATATTTTGATGGGAATTATCATTGAACCTGTAGAATGTTTTTTGGTAAGATGGCAATTTTGACTATGTTGATCCTACTGATCCATGAGCATGAGAGATATTTTTATCTTCTGGTGTCTTTTTCAATTTCTTTCTTCAGAGTCTTGAAGTTGTTGTTGTTGTTGTTTTTTCATAGAGGTTTTTCACTGGCTTGTTGAGGATAACACCAAAATACGTCATTTTTTTTTTTTTTTCCTGCCTATTGTGAAGGGTGTTGTTTACCTAATTCTTTCTCAGTCCATTTGTCTTTTACATACAGGAGTACAACTGTTTTTTTTTTTTTTTTAGTTAACTTTATATCCAATGACATTGCTGATGAGTTCTTCAATTGTAGGAGTTCCCTACAGTAGAATTTTTGGGGTCACTTTTGTATAGTGTCATATCATCTGTGAAGAGCAATACTTTGACTTCTTCCTTATCAATTTGTATCCCCTTGATCTCCTTTAGTTGTCTTATTGCCCTAGATAGGACTTTGAGTACTGTATTGAAGAGATTTGGAGAGAGTATGTGGCCTTGTCTTGTCCCCGAGTTCAGTGGAATTAATTTAACTTTCTTTCCATTTAGTTTGATGTTAGCTATAAGATTGCTGTATATTGTCTTTACTATTTTTAGATCTGTGCCTTTGTCCCCAGTCTCTCCAAGACTTTAAACAAGAATAACTGTTGGATATTGTCAAATGCTTTTTTGGCTTCTAAGGAAATCATCTGGTGCTTTTTTTTTTCAATTTGTTTATATGATGGATTAAGATTCCATATATTGAACCATCCCTTAATGAGTGGGATGAAGCCTACTTGGTTATGTTGGATGATATTTTTGGTATGTTCTTGGATTTGGTTTATGGTTAATTTATTGAGGAGAGCTAAAGGTTCTTTCAATTTTCTCAGTGTCTGTTATCTCTCTCTTCCTTTCAGACTTTGTTGATTTGGATAGTGTCTTTCTGTCATTTACTTAGTTTGGCTAATAGTTTGTCTATATATTCGATTTTCTCAAAGAACTAGCTTTTGGTTTCATTGATTTTTGAATTATTCTCTTTGTTTCTAATTTATTGATTTCAACCTTGACTTTGGTTATTTCTAGTGGTCTACTCCTGTTGGGTGTGTCTGCTTCTTTTTTTCTAGGGCTTTCAAGTGTGCTATTAAGTTGCTTGTATGGGATGTCTCCAATAGCTTATGAAGGCCTTTAGTGCTATTAAAAGTCCTCTTAGGACTGCTTTCATTGCATCCCATGAGTTTGGGTATGATGTGCATTCATTTTCATTCAAGTGTAGGAAGTTGCTTTTTTATTATTTCTGTTATTGTTGAGGCTCATCTTTAGTCTATTATGGTCTGATAGGATGCAAGATATTATTTCAATCTTGTTGTATCTGGTTTGTGACTTACTGTATGTTCAGTTTTGGAGAAGGGTCCATGAGGTGCTAAAAGAAGATAGAGACTTTTCTGTTTGGGTTAAAAAAATCTCTAGATATTTGTTAGGTTCATTTGATTCATGACATCAATTTGTGTCATTATTTCTCAGTAAGTCCTTTTCCATTGCTCTGTCCTTTGATGATAGTGACATGTTGACCTCTCCCACTATTAATGTACGGTGATTGATATGTTCTTTAAGTTTTATTAATGTTTCTTTTACAAATGTGGGTGTCCTTGTATTTGTGGCATTGTTCAGAATACAGATGCCATCTTGGTAGTAGAAATTTTCCTTTGATGAGTATGAAGTATTCTTCCTCATTTTTATTTATTTATTTATTTGTTTATTTTTGTATTTATTTTTATTTAGGAGCAATAACTGATATCAGGCAATATTTTCCTAGTTTGAAACTATGTGTAACCGCATAGTTTTTTTTAAAAATCTTTCAACATTTTATTGTGTTCTTTTAAATTTTTATTAATAACATTTTATTCACTTTGTATCCCCCTGTACCTCCCTCCTTCCTCCCCTCCCAATCCCACCCTCCATCTTTCCTACCCTATCCCTTTCCCAGTCCACTGATAAGGGAGGTCCTCTTCCCCTTCACTCTGTTTCTAGTCTATCAGGTCTCATTAGGAGTGGCTGCATTGTCTTCTTCTGTGGCCTGGCAAGGCTGATCCCCCCTCAATGGGAGGTGATCAAAGAGCAGACCAATGAGTTCCTGTCAGAGACAGTTTCTGTCCCCATTACTATGAAGCCCACTTGAATACTGAACTGCCATAGGTTACCTTTTTGTGCAGGGGTTTCAGGCCATCTCCATGAGTGGTCCTTGGCTGGCATATCAGTTTCAAAAAAGACCCCTGTGCCCAGAATTTTTGAAATTGTTACTGTCCTTGTGGAGCTCCTGTCCTCTCCAGGTTTACTATCTCCCAGTTCTTCCATAAGATTCCCTGCACTCTGCTCAAATTTTGGCTATGAGTCTCAGCATCTGCCTTGACACCCTGCAAGGTAGAGCCTTTCAAAGGCCCTCTGTGGTAGGCTCAGATGGATGTCCTGTCCCTGTATTCTCCCTCATCTGATGTCTATCCTATTTGCCTTTCTGCATGGGGTTTGAGCATCTTAGCCAGCATACTCCTTCCTGATTAACTTCCTTAGGTGTACAGATTTTAGTATTTTTATCCTATATTTTATATCCTATATCCACTTATGAGTGAGTATATACCCTGTGAGTCTTTCTGCTTCTGGGATACCTCACTCAGGATGATCTTTTCCACTTCCCACCATTTATCTGCAAATTTCATGTTTTCCTTGTTTTTCATTGCTGAGTAATATTCCATCATATAGATATACCACAATTTCTGTATCCATTCCTCAACTGAGGGCCATCTGTGCTGTTTCCAGCTTCTGGCTATTACAAATAAAGCTATTACAAACATAGTTGAACAGATGTTGTTGTTGTATACTTGAGCGCCTTTTGGATATATGCTTAGGAGTGGTATAGCTGGATCTTGAGGAGGTGCTATTCCTAATTGTCTGAGAAAGTGTCAGGTTGATTTGTAAAGTGGTTGTATAAGTTTACATTCCCACCAGCAATGAAGGAGGGTTCCCCTTTCTCCAAATCCTATCCAGCATGAGTTGTCACTTGAGTTATTTGTCTCAGTCATTTTGATGGGTGTAAGGTGAAATCTCAGGGTGGTTTTGATTTGCATTTCCCTGATGACTAAGAATGTTGAACATTTCTTTAAGTGTTTCTCTGCCATTCTATATTTCTCTATTGAGAATTCTCTGTGTAGCTCTGTACCCCATTTTTTAATTTGGGTTACTTGATTTGTTGCTGTTTAACTTCTTGAAATCTTTATAAATACTGGATATTAACCTTCTGTCAGATATAGGGTTGATGAAGATCCTTTCCCAATCTGCAGGCAGTCATTTTGTTTTGACAACAGTTTCCTTTGACTTATAGAAGTTTTTCAGTTTCATGAGGTCCCATTTATTGATTGTTGCTCTTAGAGCCTGTACTGTTGAAGTTCTGTTCAGGAAGTTGTCTCCTCTTCCAATGACCTCAAGGCTCTTCCTCACTTTTTCTTCTAACAGATTTAGTATGTCTGGTTTTATCCTGAGGTCTTTGATCCACCTGAACTTTAGTTTTATGCAGAGTGATAAATATGGATCTTTTTTTCATTTTCCTACATGTAGACATCCAGTTAGACCAGCACATTTTGTTGAAGATGCTGTCTTTTTTCCATTGTATGGTTTTGGCATCTTTGTCAAAAATCAGGAGTCCATAGTGTGTGGGTGTATTTGTGAGACTTCTATCCAATTCTGTTGATCCACTAGTTGGTGTCTATGGAAGTACCATGTAGTTCTTATTACTGTTGCTCTAATAGTACAGCTTGAGATCAGGGATGGAGATACCCCCAGAAGATCTTCTATTATGGAAGATTGTTTTAGCAATTCTGGTTTTCTTGTTATTCCATATGAAGTTGGGAATTTTTCTTTCAAGGTCTGTAAAGAATTGTGTTGGTAATTTAATGGGAATTACATTAAATCTGTAAATTGCGTTTGGTAAAAGGACCGTTTTTACTATGTTAATCCTGCCAAGCCATGAGCATGAGAGATCTTTCCATCTTCTGATATCTTCTTCTATTTCTTTCTTTAGAGACTTGAAATTTTTTAATACAAGTCTTTGACTTGCTTGGTTGGGGTCACATCAATATACTTTATGTCCTTTTTGACTATTGTGAAAGGTGTTGTTTACCTAATTTCTTTTTCAGCACTTTTGTCTTTTGTATACAGGAGGGCTACTTATTTTTTGAGTTGATTTTGTATCCAGCCACATTGCTGAAAGTGTTTGTCAGCTTTAGGCATTCTCTGGTAGAATTTTTGGGGTCACTCAGGTATACTATCATATCATCTGCAAATAGTGATACTTTGACTTCTTCCTTTTCCATTTGTATTCCCTTGATCTTCTTTAATTGTCTTATTACTCTAGCAAGGACTTGGAGAACTATGTTGAAGAGATATGGAGAGAGGGGGCAGCCTCGCCTTGTAGCTGAATTTAGTGGGATTGCTTTAAGTTTCTCTCCGTTTAGCTTGATGTTGGCTATCGGATTGCTCTGTATCACCTTTACTATGTTTAGGTATGTGCCCTGTATCCCTGATCTCTCCAATACTTCAAACCTGAATGGATGCTGGATTTTTTCAAATGCTTTTTCAGCAACTAAGGAGATTATCATGTGTTTATTTTTCTTTCAATTTGTTAATATGGTGGATCATAACGATGGATTTTTGTATATTGAACAACCCCTATATACCTGGCCTGAAGTCTACTTGGTTGTAGTGGATGATATCTTTGATGTGTTTTTGTATTGGGTTTGCAAAGTATTTTTGTTGACTATTTTTGCATCAATGCTCATAAGAGAGATTGGCCTGAAATTGTCTTTATGCTGGGGTATTCAGGGCTACTTGCTCCTGAATAACTGGGTTCTGGAGATGCCATATTGCTTTGTCTTTTGTTGCTTGAGCTTTTACACTGGCCTCTACCCATTGGGATATCTTAGGTGTTGGGTGTTACTTTCTGGTACTTCCTGGAATCCTGTGGTGGGTTGAATCCCCTTGGCAGGAAGATGATTTTTTCCAAAGGAGCTCTCCGTTTTTTAGGTATGGTCACTGAATGGCAGGTGTTTTTCAGAAATTGCCACAGCTCATCTCAGGCGTACAGACCTGAGTAGTAATTGTTGCCTTTGTTATTAAAGGGGGCTATCCTCTCACCCAGAGAAGTTCTGGAGACAGCTTCCCTGCTGCTAGGTTTCTTGCTGTAAATTTAGTGAGCTGCTGCTGTAGCGTGGGTGCCTTGTGGTTTGGTCAGTTTAGTTAGGGGAAACTGGTTGTCCTTTGGAGCATATCTGGGGGTTGATCTCAGGGAACCCAGGCTTCTGTAGGTCTCAGTTTGGAGCTCTGTGCCCCAGTACACAAGTGCTAATCAGTGGCAGGTGAGCACCACTCTCATGTGTACAGCAAGAGGCTAGAGTCTGGATCCTGTGCATAACCAGAAACTTTTCGGGAGCTAGGTGTCCTGAGATAGGGCCAGATATTCCCCCACATTTGGGTTTTCTCCCAACAGAAAGACCCAGTCTGTACTGTTGGGGGGGGTGTAGAGTGCATAGGCACTTGCTTGCGAATGGTGGCTCCAAGCTGGTGACAGGACAGAAAACTGGGAACTTTTTCCGACAATATTCCCATATGTGGTGGTGGTAGTGGTGGTGGGAGGGTCAACTGAGTGCTCTAAGCTGGGACCTGCTGTTTTCCTCCCTGTGGGGTTTTCTTTTTACAGGGAAACCCATCTTTTAATGCCCTGGGGCACACAGTTCTGTCTGTGATGGAGAGTCGGTTACATGGTTCTGGCGGCTGGAATCCCACTCAGGGCTGGCTGCTGTGCACCTGCAAGTCTACAGGACCATTTCCAGGTATAGACTGGGTGACATTCAGTCAGTCCCACTTGCTTCCTTCCCTGTGGGATTTTCTTGAGAGTGGGACTCCCAGTCTCTGGTGGTCTGGGGCACACAGTTCAGCCTGGGAAGGTGATCAGGACACACTTCTTGGGTCTATTTCCTTGAAAACCTTATTCCTGCCAAAACAGCCCAGGAAATTTTCCAGGGATTAGCTGGGTGCTCTGAGGTTGAACCCAATAGTTTTTCTCATCATTTGGTTTCTTATCACCCGGTAAATACAGTCAATGTTGTTTAGGGGCCAACTGTTCCAACTATTTGTCGCTGTGCAGTCTCTTTTACCCTGCTGATCAGTATGCAATCAGCCCTGCCATCTGGAATCTGTTTTTAATTTTTACTGAATATGAGATTTTGATTGTATTCACGAATATGAACATTTTGTGTGCCTGATTGTCACAGTAGTCCAAAGATGTGTTCAGAACTCATGAACTTATAGTAATTGATAATAGTGGGTCCCAGCTAAACACTGACATTTGAGACCAATTATTTACAAGAGCAGCAAGAATGCCTCACTGCTGGGCCATCTCTCCTATCTTATGTTGCTCATTTATGATCAGCATTTATACTGCTAATATTTTTGTCTTCTATTTTTACCTGTTTAAACATGCATTCCCTTTTAGTAAGATATCATTGAAGTTACAGTTTAAGCTGGGGCAGTGCAGATTTCTGGAAAATAAATATACAACAGGAGTGAATGTATAATTCCTTGTAGAAGCTTCAGTAAAGACCTCTGAGTTCTTTCAATATTTTGTGTTTGTTTGGTTGACTTTTAGGGTAGGCTCTGTCTTACTATATAGGTCTGGCTGTCCTAGAACTATTTGAATACATAATGCTGACATCCAGTTCAATAAGATACACCTGTGTCTGCCTTCTGAATGATGGAATTGAAGGCACGACAGAATACACCCAGCTTGTCCACCATTTTTTTTTTGTAGTTAGTAACTGTTAATAAATTTCTCTGATCTGTACTTAGTATTGTTCATCTGTTAATTTCTCTCTCTCTGTGTCTCTGTCTCTATGTCTCTGTCTCTCTATATCACACTCTTCTCTCTGTTTGTCTTTGTCCACATTAATTGCCATGTCTATTCCAATGCTATATCCTCTTCAAAAAGTTCAGATATGATACAGTTAAAACTTGTTATTCCATTTTCTTCTAAAATGACTTAGTGATAACATTAACACTTCTTTTTTAATAGAAAAGTTTTAATCTTTATTTTTAATCTATAGACTACATTATTTAGTAAGGAGGATATACAAAAACAATGATCAAAGAATAATCATGTGTTCTATTCCTTTTCTTTTGTCTGGTCACTCAGAAATATGGTGTTATTGGCTATGATTGTTGTTGCTTGCCACTCACATTATTTTTATCCATGTATTCACTGTAGTCCACTTTCCCTTCCACAAATATATGAGCCCCCCTCTTCACATACTGATATGCCACATCCCTGAGCCCTGGTCAAAACATAATATTCAGTACCATGTTGTCTTTTGACTGATGTTACCCATCTGTTCAGTGTCCCCTGATCAACACATCTCATTTGTTGCTATATAAAATATCATGACTGTGTTTTGTCCTTCAACCTGTATCATGACAGGGTCCTGACCTACTCACCCAAGTAACTGAAGATGATTCATAGATTGCTCAAGAACCCAACTAATGGCTACTTTATATTCATGTCTTACAAACTGATGAAGCACAGGTTTTTGAAGCACGCCTTTTTTTTTTTTTTTTTCAATCTAACCTTTAGGCTTTTTCATCTCCCCTACTTCACATCACGCACAGCACCCAACTGTATAACATTCGCACTTCTGTGTCAGAAAATAAATTGAAGAAGCAGTAGAATTATATGATTATATTGACAATGAAGTATAAATTATATTGTTGCCACTGTTTCTGTTGTACAAATGTATGGCATATTTTAGAATTCGTTGACCTTCAATGATGTGCATGTGAAATTCAGCCAAGAAGAGTGGGCCTTGCTGGAACCTTCCCAGAAGCAACTCTACAAAGATGTGATGCTAGAGACCTGTGAAAACCTCACTGCTATAGGTAAGACTGCAATTTTTCTTTCACTTTTAAAATAAAGAGACAACTTTTACTATATTATTGATCCTCTTCTGTAATTCCAATTGAAAATGAGGAGGAATGAGGTAAATAAATCAGGCATGGTTCTAAGGGTCACAGAAGATAGTGATTTAAGTTTTGCCTTAATAATAACATGATATTTCCAATAATATATATTTTCTCGTACTATATTTTAGGCTACAATTGGGATGACCATAATATTGAAGAACATTTTCAAAGTTCTACAAGTAATAAAAGGTTACTTTATGTGCATGTTGATATAGATATAAATCTTAAATTTTCATGTGTCCTGGAAGTCTGGTGTTTTTTGTTTGTTTGTTTGTTTGTTTGTTTATTGGCTGCTTTTTATTTTCTGTTTTTGAAATAGATTTTTTTCTGGGTATCTGTGACTTTCTTAGACTTGCTTTTTAGACCAGCCTGACCTCAAAATCACACAGATCTGCCTGCTTCTGCCTCCACAAGTGCTGGAATTGAAGGCTTTACCAGCACACATGGCTGTGTCCTGGAAATTTTAAAGAAAAGCAACAGTGTAAAAACAGCACTGCTTTAAGTGTACTGATGATCATTAAAATCTCATAATTCCATGTATTCAATGTCAGGTATCTGATTTGTGTTTACAAGGCACTCCCTTAAGATAGAAGAAAATAAAATAATATTGTAACAAAAATACCATTTGAATCATATGGACATTACAGCTACTGACTTGAACTGCCAATCCGTTTAGTCTCATTCTATCTACTCAGATATTGTAAGAGGTGGACACACTGAATTGGTGATCAGTATGTGTCCAAAACCTTCTAATAAGCAAAAATTTCATAGTAGAACCAGTGTTACTAATTTTCGTGCAGTAACATTGTAAAGTTTAGTGAAAGGAGCAGCTTATGAGAATCAAGAATATTGTTGTGGAGAAACCTTAATCCCTATATGACATGTCTATGATGAACAAAAACAAACTGTGTTAATTCAATGTGGGAATATTTATTATTTTTGTAAATTAAAGTGGTATATCATATGTCAAAATGATTCTAAGACACATGAGCATAGGGTTATTGAAAGAAGCAGTGTCCCTGTCTTTCTCCAAGAACAATTGATTTGGTAGTAGTCCCCACTGTGAGTAAATTTTCTGACTGTGATAAATGGTTACTGTTAATTGGTTTTGTAACTTCACTGAGAATTCATCAGCAAACTCATATTGCTGAAAATACCTATGAATACTAGGAATTTGGAACTTCTGCTTGTCTTGGCAAACTTTGTAAATGAAGTATCATTCATACAGTACAAAAATTTGTGAATGGGATTGCTGTGATAAAACTCTGAATTCTTACAATACTCTTCATATATAGGAGAAAACCTCTTATAGAAAAATGATGCTATAAAAGTGATCCACATAACAAATGCTCTTACCATCACAGGGATCTTCAAAAATACCCATAATGAAGGGGAATACCGTGAATGTGAATAAAGTGATAAAACTTTAAAATTTGATTCTTCGTTACCATTAGACCAAATTATGAAATTAATTCATATAGATAAATATATTTATTAGTGTAATGAAATGACTGTGGTAAATTTTTCACATGTGCCAATTTTCTTTGCAGGCATGAAAGCAGTCATACTGGAGAGAAACCCTTTAAATGCATTCTATGTGGTAAAGCCTTCCCCTATATCACTGTTCTCATATGGCATAAAAGAACATAGACTGGAGAGAAACCTTATGAATGTAACCAGTGTGGTAAAGCCTTTGCACAAAACAGTCATCTCATAAGACATAAAAGAGCACATACTGGAAAGAAACCTTATGAATATACCCAATCGGAAAAAGCCTTTGCACAGCAGAGTGGTCTCCGAAAACAGGAAAAGACACACAGTGGAAAGAAGCCTTGTGAGGGTAATTAGTGTGATAAATCCTTTGCATGTAACGATCATCTCCTAAGACAACAACACATTCTGGAGGGAAACCATATGAATATAACTATGTGGCAAAGCCTTTGCACATAACATCTCCTAATACATAAAATAACACATACTGGAAAGATGTCTGACTATAACCAATGTGAAGAAACTTTTGGACTTCAGAATAATCTCCACACTCATGAAAGAAATCCTAATGGACAGAAAGCCTGTGAGTGCTTTTAACATGGTGAAACCATTCCACATTTGTATAATCTTCATCGTCATGAAAGGATTCATACTAGAGAGAAAACTTATGAATGTTTTAAAATGGTGAGGACTTGCACAAATCTAGAGTCATCATCATCATAAAAGTATCCTCACTGGAGAGGAATTCTGTGAATATAAGCAATGTGGAAAGGCCTTTGTGTACTTTGATCTACTGAGATCCAACAGAACTGAAAAACTAGCTCAATGGAAATGACCTCCCTTTTCTGAAGGGGAAAGGGAATAGGTGCAATAGGAATGGAGGGTAATACTGTGGGAGAGAAGGGAGGGGGACTACGATTGGAATTTAAAGTAAATAAACTTATTTTTAAAAAGAATACAATGAATGGTGAATATCAATTACATGCCACAGTATTATATAATAAGTTGTTTAGGGGAGCCTTATTGATAATCCTGATTCTCAACATTTACTGTTTTCAATTGTCTCACTTTACACAAGAAACTTTTAGTCCAGTGGATGAATATGTAGGGAATGGTGAACTAACACCAGCCAGGAATTTCTCTGAGAGTATCACAACAGTGGTAGCATGTAGAAGTTTCTTTGTGTACACATACCTTTTGTTCCAGCGGTACTATTGAAAAACATCACAACCCACACTGAATTTTTGAGATATGAGGAGGAGACTTTGTTTTCCTTGTATGACCCTGCTTCTGGCCTAGATGTGTAACCATGTCAAGGGTGAGTTTTCTCTGCCTGGCTTCATCTAGAGAGTGTCTTTAGACAATCGACACCACCAATCAAATTTGATAGATGGCCTTTGACACAGATCCCTGATAAATTTCCCCTCCCTTCAAATATAGGATAATTTGGTTCTGTGTTCTTGTTCTTCTTATTCATATAATAGGAATGTGCTGTTTAATGCAAATCGAGTATCCTTGAATTGCCTAGTATTAAACTATTATCTACACCTATGTTTGGAGCATCCCAGGCACTCCCCAAGGGATATAAGCCTCTGTTTTCTGTTTTCTGGAATTAAAGTTGAACTTACTTTCTGGGGTGTTTTGCAGTGTGTCTGATCACTGTTATGCTTACAGGTCTTTCAAGCTTTATACGTCATCTTCTGGCCCTCCTTCCTTTTGGACTGGTGGGAAACAGCCTCCAGGCAGCAAGAGAACCACGTTCTCTGAAATGCTTGTGATAAAATGTTTCACATTTCATAGAATTTCAAATTTCACGTGTTTCTGGATATGAGATGGTAAATCAAACACTGTCTTAGGAGTGGGACTCTTTAAAATGAGTTATACCTAGTGTTGATTTCACAGTAAGCTCACAGGTAAGCTTCATGGTATGAAATCTTCTGAGGTGAGCACAGTGGCCTATGGAGAAGAAATAATAGCAGACATTTTATTTCCCTGTTTTTAGTAGCTGAGTAGTGTTCCGATAATGTATGGGTTGATGTCAGAAGAGTGGAGCTCCTCTTCTGAGTAGACTAGGGGAAGGGGATAGGGGGAAGATGGCGGGAGGGTGGGAACAGTAGGAATTGAGGGAGTGGCCTTTAATAGGGATATATAATGAATAAATTTCGAAAAAATAAAATTAATTAGAAAAACAAACTTGACAGCAAAAAATTGAGTCCAGTCTTTGTACCCACCCTCCCTCAAAGAAAAGAAAGCAAATATAAAGAAAGAAAAGAAAATTAGAATCTTTGTTTTTTGCCACCTTTCTTCCTTGTGAGCTCATTTTTTAATCATTTCCTAATGGAGACCATACTGCTCTCTCTGAAGTTTATATTTCCATAGATGTAGGTTTCATACCTGGAGCAAATGGCAGATGTTCATATTTAACATATCAAAACAGACCTACCTGCTAATTTTCTCTTAGCAATCCCTCAGTCCTTCCATGTTATATGGTCCTCCAGGCTGGCATAGCCCACCCAATACCCTGAATTCTTCCCAGGGCCTGAGCTAACCTAATTCCGCCTTCCCCATATATGGGCAAACTATTTTGTCTACCTGGTCCTGTTGAAAGCCATGCAAGAGCAACAGCAAAACATCTGTAGCACTCCTGTTAGCATAGTCATGATGAGTTTGTCTTGGAGAAGCATAACCCCAAGCACTGCTTATACTGAGGACTTTGTGCTGTTGTGGAACATAGCTCTGTTTGATGCCATTATGATGCCCATATTCCTTATAACATGAGTTGTATGAAAACTCTAAGGAGGCTTCTAGCCCCTCACTGGGCAATATCACTGGCATTTATTATAACAATGCTTGATATCTTTTGCAGATCAAGCTGGAGCAAATTAATGAATTAACCACTGCTCTTGAAAGGGACCATAGTTGTAGGTTTTAGCAATGACCATTATAATTACAAAGAATTTGAAAAAGATTGTTTGACAAGGTTGGGAAGATGTTTTGCTTATGACTCTGATGTAAAAAATCTTAGAGAACAATAGAAAAGCCAGGGATGCTTTAAGGTTGATGAGCAGAAACAATAACCCAAGGCAGCATTGGCTATCTGAGCACCCTCAAGCTGCGTCTGAAACTGAGACAGCAGGTGATTTCCCTATACTTTTTTTTCCCACTCAACTTATTGATATGATTTAATAAAAATTATTAATGAGTAGATGCACACCCCTTTCAGATTTAAAGTACAGGTGCCAGTACCATGTCATTTTTTATTACTGTTACTCTATACTACTTGAGATGTGGGATGAAGATACCTCCAGAAAATCTTTTATTGTACTGGCATGTTTTTATCAATTCTGCATTTTTCATTTTTTCCATATGAAACTGAGAATTTTTCTTTCAAGGACTGTAAAGAGTTGTGTTGGTATTTTGATTGGAATTGCATTGAGTCTGTAGATTTCTTTTGGTAGAGTGGCCATTTTTACTATGTTAATCCTACCAATCCTAGAGCATGGGAGATCTTTCCATCTTCTGATATCTTCCCTGAATTTTTTTTTTTTCATACAAGTCTTTCATTTGCTTGATTAGAGTCACACCAAGGTACTTTATGTTATCTGTGGCAATTGTGAAAGGGTGTTTTTTCCCTAATTTCTTTCTGAGCCTCTTTCTCTTTTGTATACAGGAGGGCTTCAGATTTCTTTTTCAAATTTAATTTTGTATCCAGCCACTTTGCTGAAGGTGTTTATCAGCTGTAGGAATTCCCTGTTTGAATATTTAGGGTCATTTATGTGTATTATCACATCATCTACAACACAAGCTGGACTGGATGTGGAGAAAAGGGAACACTCCTACATTGCTGATGGGAATGTAAACTTGTACAGCCACTTTGGAAATCTGGTGCTTTCTCAGAAATTTATGAATAGTATTACTTCAACATTTAGTTATACCACCCCTGGGCATATATTCAGTACATTATCAACCATACAAGGACATTTGCTCAAATATACTCATAATAGCATTTTTTTATAATAGCCAGAATCTGAAAACAACCTAGATGTACCACAGCTGAGGAATGGATACAGAATTTGTAGTACATTAACACAATGCAATTCTATTCAGCAGTTAAAAACAAGGAAATCAGCAGGCGAAAGAAGGCAACTAGAAAAGATCATCCTGAGTGAGGTATCCAGAAGCAGAAAGACACTCATGGTATATACTCACTTATTAGTGGATATTAGTTGTATAATACAGGATTAAAAATACTAAAATCTATAGTTCTAATTGAGCTAAACAACAGGGAGGATCCTAGGGAAGGTGTTTAATCCTCATTCAGAAGGGCAAATGGGATAGACATTGGTAATGGGAGAAGACAGAGAACAGGGCAGGAACCTACCAGAGAGGGCCTCTGAAATAATATACATAGCAAGGTATTGAAACAGATGGTTAGACTCATAGCCAAATGTTGAGCATAGAGCATGGACTCAAAAGAAAGATTCAGGAGATAGAAAGACCTGGATGGGAAAGGTACACCACAAGAAGGCCAACTGAACCAAAAATATGGGCCCAGGGGGTCCTGTTCGAAACAAGGACCATGCATAAAGAACACCTAGAACCCCTGCTCAGATGTAGCCCATAAGTATCTGTCTCCTTATGAGTTCCCTAATAAGGGTAACAGGGGCTGTCTTTGACATGAACTAAGTGGATGGCTCAGGAGTAGGATCACCTACTCCTGGGAGGTGCAGCCTTTCCAGGACACAGAGGAAAAAGGTGCAGCCATTACTGTTGAGACCTGATAAGGTAGGCAAGAATATGATAGGGGAGGAAGACTTCCCCTATCAGTGGACTTGGGGAGGGGCATGTGTGAAGAAGGAGGAGGGAAAGTGGGATTAGGAGGGAAAGGGGGAGGAGTTTATGGGGGATACAAAGTGAATAAAGTGAAATTAATAAAAAGTTAAAAATGAACAAGAAAACTTCAGCAAATTAAAATGAGAACTATAATAAAATGCATGCGAGAATTATAGGACATCAAAATCCAAATGTGCCAGTGAGTGAATTTTTTTGCCATCTAACTTTTGGAATGTACTCTCAAATGTACAATTAAGAGAAGTTCCTTGGATAAAATGAGTGTCCCTTGGAGAAAACTACGCATTCATTTGCAAGTGCTTATCAATTAGAGATAAGCGTTGGGACAAAGCCAGGTGTGCACTTCTCATTTCAGCTGTATAACCACATCTGGTGCAGAATATTAAAAGGCCTAGTGCATGCTGCCTCAGTATCTCACAATTTATATATGCTTCAGTCATCTTAATTTATAGTGCTTTCTTCTTTGGTATCCTCTATCCTTTCTCTCTGTTACACTCTTTTGGCTAAATTACAACGACCGTGGAGGGCATGAATTTGATGGAAAATTTCCATTTCTACTTGAGTCTTCTGAGGTCTCTCACTGAATATCTATTTTCTCTACGGAATTCTGAATTTGTTTCCATCAGCTGCAGGAGGAAGCTTCTTTGATGATGGAAGAATAAGACCCTAGTCTATGAGTATAGCAGAATGGTGTCAATGCTCATTTTACTTCTTTTAGTAGAACGGAGTATTTGTTGTTGTTTTTTTTCTTTCTCTAGAACCCTGGGCTATGTAATTTCTTTTTCTTGTTCAATAAACCAGTGTCAGGTGTGGATTCCATCATGTGAAATGGGCCTTGAGTCAAACTATAGATTGGTTATTTACTCCTACAACTGTTGCATTAATATGTCTTACAGGACACTGTTATAGTTCAAAGGTTTGGTAGTTGGGTTAGCGTTTATATTTCTCCTTTTGTAGTGTGCAGAGTATTCCCTGTATCAAAGTTGCTAATATGTAAGTGTGAAGGTCCTATATAGGCACGATTTATGTATGTTCAATGATTTGTGTAAGTGTTGTCTCAAGCAATAGGGCATTGCAGTCATTTTGTGGAGAGCAACCTCTAGTCTTGACAAAAGCCTGTTTTGTTTTGGCATTACAATCACACTACTTTGGCCAATACCTCAATAAAATATAACCTATTACCAGTACTGGATGCTTTATTTAGTGACAAAAGATTTCCAGTTGGGACTTTCCTGTTATGTGGTGATTTCATTTATATTGGCTTCTTACATGTATGTATTTTAGAAAGTTTCTATTGCATTAGGTTTCCACTGTACCAAAAAAAAATGACCCTTAGTTTTACCTGTCTTTTCTCATGTTACCTTTTCATTGCCCTCTTCCTTTCCCAATCCCCTTCAATTCTATCTTTTTAGCCCACCTTCCATTTGTTCCAAGTATTTTATTTCCCTTTCCTATGGAGAAATCTCTGCCTCCCTAAGCTCCAGTTCTTACTCTGTATGTATCTCCTGCGGTATTATGTTCAGTTGGATGCATATCATACATCTTGCAACTAATATATATGTAAAACAATACATACCCTATTTCTCTTTTGGGGTCTAGGTTCTCTCACTCTCAGTTACCTGCAAATGTGCATTTACCTTCATGTTTCATGATTTGATTTTTTAAATATGTGAATAATATTTGATTATGTAAATGCACTAGTAGTATAACAAAAAATAGAAATACACACTGGAAATCTAGAAATACACACTGGAAAAACAGGTAAAATCTTCACAAATGGTGCTGACCAAACTAGATGTCTATATGTAGAAACATAGAAATAGATGCTTATTTTCATTCAAAAGTCACCTCCAAATGGATTAAAACCTCACCAAAGTTCATATACAGTTAAAGCCATGAAGTCAGCACAGCTATTTGACAAAGATCCAGGATAGCTGAGTTGCATGTTACAATAGCCTTCATGCTATCTTTCAGGCTTGGTCTTGATCTCCATTTGCTACATGCTTAGAGGGCTTTCAATACATGTAAAACCTGGGGCCATTGGAGCAATGGGAATTTTTTAATGAATCATTTATGCCTTCACCCTGAGTACTGCTTCTAAGCTTCTCCAGAAAAATCCTGAGAATACTACCCTGCTCACTTTTAGGGGAAATATCAATTATCTGGCCCTACATGAATGTCTTCCTCGTGGAAGTTGTAACACACATAAAAATGGCAGATAACTCCTTATGAGACTTCAGCTCCAAGATAGTCTTGCAAAATCTACCCTTGTGCTTCCTCAAGAAGAAAATAATCAGAACAACATACTCTTAAAAAGGCAAACAAAGTTTCTAGAGCTAAGAGAGTTGATAGTATTTGAGATTAAATACCTTGTACTTCTGTATCCTCAGATGATTACTTGGCATATAAATTAGAGTTACATATGGTATGTTCTCAATGATTAGATAAAGATATAAATGAATGGCTGGAGACATCGTCATCTTATACGAGGGTCTATAATGATGGACAAAGAATGTTTTATAAAAATGATTTTTAAAGTGAGGTATTATGGCCTCCTTTTCCTAGATATATCAGCTTTCACAGTATCACTGTGGTGTAATATGACCAAAATAATGAAAGAATACTTAGACTTAGCAATAAGTAAATTCTACAAAGATATGAGGTATAGACAATGCATTATGCCAGGAATTTATTAATAACTGTTGCCGCTTTGGCGTAAATGATTTTCCTTGAGGCTGTCCATTAAAATAGATAATATACTTCTTGGGACAAAGCAATATGCCCAAGCTGGCTTGACGATTTTTTTATCTATTGCCATTGAATGTGAGAATGCTTACAACCTGAGAATGGGCTTTCAGGCTGTGGCAAATATGCCTCCAGATTCTCAAAAATATCAGGTTATGAGACTGATGAAGAAAAATGTTAGTAAAAGATACAGTTTATCAATGATGACTAAATTCATGACCAAGAGACAGATAAAACACCTGTCTGGAGACAAAAAGGATATAATCTATGTTTTAGAAGAATGTGAATCTATCTTTTATTATTGAACTCTGTCTAAATAAAGAAGCATTATGACTGCCAGTCAGTCCAGACTCTAAGTTTCTTGGGACAACCATGTCTGACTCATTTCTGCCCCACCTTATCCTTCCCTCTTCTCTGGAAACTATCAACTGCTGGGGCTGGTCCCCAATCTGTCATGACAATCTTTTCTTTCACAGTAGGGTGAATACTCACAACTGAAGATCTAGAGCTACATGCTTCAGAATAGATAGGACATGTGATATCTGTTTTCTGGATCTGAGTTACCTAAATCAATATCGTCATTTATATTTCTATCTACTTATGTGCATACCATTTCACTTATCTATATCAGTTGAAGGATATTTAGGTGTTCCCATTTTGTACCTATTGTTAACAGAATAGCAATGAGTATGGTTGAGAAAAGTTTTTGAAGGAGTATGTTGAGTCCATTGTGCATATGTCAAGGAAAGTTACAAGTGGTTCATATGGTAGATTTATTTTCATCATTTTGAGAATTCTGAACACTGATTTCTGCTATGGGTGTACAATTTTGCAAACTCCCTTTGCCAGAGGTCCAGGTTTTTGCCTGTCCAACAAAAGATGTCAACTGTTAACCTAATTCCTGTTTCCTCCAGAAAAATAAAATACTAAGGGAAAATATATAATACCTGTATTATTTATCTAAATTACTATTATGTAATTAAAATTTGAATACTTATATTGTCCAGAAATTAAAAAGTAACATGTATAACTTACTAAAATACGTTTTCAGAAGTAGTTTCTGTTCTAAAATAGAGTGTATCTATATAACATTGCTTAAATGAAGGGCTCTTTTATTTATGGTTAGATATACATTTTATATAAACTTACTAAAAGTAGAAGTAAATAATTTCATTTGAAGACACTAATGTATTTTATTATAGTCCAGTTATTGAACTTAATGATGGGTGAGTCATGGTGCTTGAGAAAGATCCCCAAAACTATAGCTGTGCTGACAGATAAACACAGAGCCATGCAGACCAGGACCAAGCCCAGAGGATCTTCAAAGGACAGGAAAGTCACTGCCATGGGCAGGCACTTGTTTCTCTCAAGGTTTAGGGTACTCTTGAATTCAGCAAGGGATACATTCCTGCTGATCTGTGGGGAGAAAGTAAATCAACACCTCAACTCCTACAAGTCACTCCATGTTCAGTCCATGAAGAAAGATTTCCAATGATATTGTATGCATCCTGTCACATTCCTTTTTTTACTATAGTGCCAAGAAGGACACTAAACATACATTATTTGTCATTTGAGGTAATGGTTGCCTAAGGTTTTTTTTTTTTTCTAGCTAGCTCTATGATTAAAGATGTGAGTATTTTTTGTATGTTTCTCAGTAAATTGTGTCTTATTTATGCTTCATTCTGTCACCCATGTTTATCATTAATTTTTACAATATATTTACCTTGTATCCCAATTGTAGCCCCCTCCCTTATCTACTCTATGTCCCACTATTCCTCCCCCTTCCTCCCCTATCCTTCTCCTGTAGTCCTCTGATAGAGAAGGTCCTATAAGTCCCTAGCCTATCAGTTTCCATTAAGACTCCCTGTATCCTCTTCTTCTGTGGGCTTACTAGTTGTTCCCACAAGTGAGAAGTGATCAGGAAGCAGGCAACTGAGTTCAGAGACCGTCTCTTCTCCCCTTACTAGGAATCCCATATGGAGACTGAGGTGTTTATAGGCTACATCTGAGTAGGGGTTCTAAGTCCTCTCATGCTCTTTGGTTGATGCATCAGTCTCTTCAGGGCCCCAGGACCCAGATTTTTTTGGCTTTGTTGGTCTCCTTGAGTGACTCCTGTCCCTTTAGGTCCTTATATCTCCCACTTCTTCAATAAGACTTTGTGCTCTATACAAAATTTTGCTGTGGGTCTCTGCATCTGCTTCAATCACCTCTTGAGTGGAGTCACTTAGTGTTCATCCATGGAAGGCTCCTATCCTGTTCTCTCTCTTCTAAGGCATCTATCCTGTTTTCTTTTCTGAATAAGAATTAAGCATCTTCCCTATGTTTCTCCCTGTACTTTAGCTTTTTAATGTCTGTAGATTTTAGTATGTCCAATCTATATTGTATGGGTAATATCCGCTTGTAAGTGAATATATACCATACATGTATTTCTGCTTCTGGGATACATCACTCAGGGTGATCTTTTTTAGTTCCATCCATTTGCCTGCAAATTTCATGATTTTCTTGTTTTTAATACCTCAGTATTATTTCCTTGTGTAAATCTACCTCAATTTCTGTATCCATTCCCCCATTGAGGGACATCTAGTTTGATTCCAGCTACTGGCTATTATGAATAAAGCTGTTATTGTCATAGTTGAGCAAATGCCCTTGTTGTATGTTTGAGCATCTTTCTGATATATATCTAGGAGGTGTTTAGCTGGGTCTTGGGGTAGCAGTATTCCCAGTTTTCTGAGAAAGTGCCAGACTGATTTCCAAAGTGGTTATACAAGTTTACATTCTACCAGCAATGGAGGAGGGTTCTCCTTTCTGCACATCTTCTCCAGCATGAGTTGTCCCTTGAGTTTTTTATCTTAGTCATTCTGATGGGTGAGAGGTGGAGTCTCAGAGTCGTTTTGATTTTCATTTCTCAGATTTTTAAGGATGTTGAGCATTTTACACTGTTTCTACACCACTCAATATTTCTCTGTTGAGAATTTCTGTTTAGCCTTGAACCATATTTTAAATTGGATTATTTGATTTGTTGGGTTATTTATATATTCTGGATATTAGCCTTCTGTCAGATGTAGAGTTGGTGAAGATCCTTACCCAGTCTGTAAGCCATCCTTTTGTTCTGCTGATAGTGTCCTTTGCTTACTGGAAGATTTTCAGTTTCATGAGATCCCATTTATTGATTGTTGATCTTAGAGCCTGTGCTGCTGGTGTTCTGTTCAGGAAGTTGTCTCCTGTGCAAATGTGTTTAAGCCTCTTCCTCAATTTTTTTTTTAATAACAGATTAAGAATGTTAGTTTTATGTTGAGGTATTTGATCTACAAGGAATTTACTTTTGTGCAGGGTGATAAGCATGGATCTATTTGTATGTGTAGACATCCAGTTAGACAAGCACCATTGGTTGAAGATGTTCTTTTTTCCATTGAATGATTTTGGCTTCTTTGTAAAAAATCAGGCGATGTAGGTGTGTGGGTTTATTTCTGGGTCTCTGATTCAATTCCACCGATCCACCAGTATGTTTCTATGCCAGTACCACACCGTTTTTACTGTTTTTCTGTAGTACAGCTTGAGATCCAGGATGGAGATACCTCCAGAACTTTTTTATTGTACTGAATTCTTTTAACTATTCTGGCTTTTTTGTGTTTTTTTATGTAATGTTGAGAATTGTTCTTTCAAGGTCTGTAAAGAATTGTGTTGGTATTTTGATGGGAATTGCATTGAATCTGTACATTTCTTTTGGTAGGATGACCATTTTGCTGTTATTCCTACTGATCCATGAGTATGGGAGATCATTCTATCTTATGATATCTTTTTCAATTTCTTTCTTCAAATACTTGAAGTTTTTTTACACAGATTTTTCACTTGCTTGATTAGAGTCACACCATTGCACTTTATGTTATTTGTGGCTATTGCAAGGTTTTGTTTTTTTTTTTCCTAATTTCTTTCTCAGCCCTCTTGTCTTTTCTATACAAGAGGGCTTCAGATATTTTTTAGCAACTTTGTTTCCAGCCACTTTACTGAAGGTGTTTATCAGCTGTAGTAGTTCTCTGGTAGAATTTTTAGGGTTACTCATGTATACTGTCATATCATCTCTGAATAGTGATACTTTGACTTCTTCCTTTCTGCTTTGTATCCCTTTGATTTCCTTTAGTTGTTTTATTATGCTAGCTAGAACTTCCAGTACTATGTTGACGAGAAAGGAGAAAGGGGAAAACTTGACTTGTTTCTGATTTCAGTGGGATTGATTTAAATTGCTTTCCATTTAGTTTGATGTTTGCTTTACACTTGTTGTATATTATCTTTACTGTGTTTAGGCATGTGCCTTTTATCTCTGATATCTCCAAGACTTTAAACATTAATTGAGCTTGGATTTTATTAAATGCTTTTCAGCATCAATTGAGATGATCATGCGGTTTTTCTTTTTCAGTTTGTTTAAGTGGTGGATTACTCTGAAGGATTTCTGTATATTGTACCTCCCCTGCATGCCTAGAATGAAGCCTACTTGGACATGGTAGATGAGATCTTTGATGTTTCCTTAGATTCATTTTGTGAGTATTTTATTGACTATTTTTTTTTTCAATATTAATAAGAGGGAATGTTCTGAAATTATCTTTCTTATTGTATCCCTGCCTTGTAGTTAGCTTTTGTGAGGTTTAGGTATCAAGGTGAATCTGGCCTCATAGAATGAGTTTGGTAATGTTGCATCTTTTTTTTTTTTTTGTTTTTTTTTTTTTTTTGTTTTGTGAAATAGTTTGAAGAGTATTGGCATTACCTCTTATTTGAAGGTCTGGTAGAATCTGCACTGAAACCATCAGGCTCTGAGCTTTGTTTGGCAGGGAAAATTTTGATGAATGCTTCTATTTCATTAGGGCATATAGATCTATTAATTAGTTTCCTGATCCAGATTCAACTTTCATAAGTGGAACCTACTAAGAAAATATTCCATTTCATTTAGATTTTCAAATTTTGTGGCATATAGACTTTTAGGTAAAACGTAATGATTCTTTGAATTTCCTCTATGTCTGTAATTATACCCCTTTTATTTTCTGATTTTGCTGATTTGTATAGTGTCCCCCATGTGTTTTAGTTAGTTAGGCTAAAGGTTTGTCTATCTTTGTCATTTTCTCCAAGAAGTAGCTCTTGCTTTTGTTTATTCTTTGAGTTGTTTTCTTTGTTTCTAATTTATTGATTTCTGCTAAAGTTTGATTATTTCTAGCCATGTACTCTTCTTGTGTATGTCTGCTTCCTTTTGACTAAGTCTTTCACATGTGTTGTTATGTTGATTTGAGATGCCTCAGATTTCTTTATGAAGGCACTTAGTTCTATGAACTTTCCTCTTAGAATTACTTTCATTATGTCTCATTAGTTTGGGGAAGTTGTGCCTTTATTTTTGTTAAATTCTAGAAAGTCTAATTAGTTTATTTCTTCCATAATCCAGCTGTCATTGAGTAGAGTTCCGTTTCCATGCATATGCAGGGTGTTTACTATTTTTTCTTACTATTGAGGTCTAGTTTTATACCATGTTGTTCTAATATGATACAAGGGATTATATTGGTATAATGTTCTTTTTTGGAATGTATACAATTTACCTTTGTTCATTCAAATGTTCTCCTCCACTATCTGGTTTCAATCCAGGTATTGCATTGTAATGCTTTTTCTAACCATCACCTGTCTCAAGTTTGCATAAACATGCCACCATTTGTTCTCTATATTGTCAGTTAAAACAACCAGCCCCAATACTGAGCAACAGAGAGGACAGGGTGAGACATCCTGGTCCAGAGTGGGAGGAAGAGGTAGGAGGCAGGAAAGGAAAGGAGTAGAATCTGCAAGAGAGCTCTTGGCACCACATGTAGAAATGAACTGGAACTAAGTTATCACAAAAAGCAAGTATGATGGGTGAATCTGAATGGTAGGAAACTCTGCGGGCTTGGAGGTTTAGGATGGAGTAACTGTTGGCCAGCATTGTGCTCTAGGTTAATTAATTAAATCCTAGTCTCTGTGTGGTGATTTGGTTATACAGCTGTTTGGGAGTAACCACTGCTTAACTAAAAGATTTATCAATAGTAAATATTAACAATCTACAACAAATGGCACCCAACTAATCTAAGTATCCACACCCTTTAAATCCTACTTTGTTGGGGAGAGGAATAAGCTCTCAGCGATAGAACCCAAACTTTAAACCTAAAAACTCCCAGATAAATTGCTGCCTCTTTAAAAGAGACTCTTAAACATGCCTCAGAGCAAAAGACAGCCTACTGTGGGCAGACCTGAGACTGAACAAAACTGGTTATCACTACAGTCTAACAGGATGAGAGAAACATTAAAACAGACTTCTTTGAGCTTGGCTGATAATCTCTTCTATGGTTTTAAGACAGAAATAAAGGAAAGTTTAGAAATTATGACTATGGTTACATTCATATTCCTAAATTTAACTTTAATAATTGATTTAGCCTTTTATGTGTTCTCAAAGGCAAAGGCTTCAGAAAAGATACTGGAACAATACAAAGAACAAGTAGAACAATATGAAGAAAAAAGGAAGGTTGGAAACAGGACATAAAACAAGAGATACAAAAACTTACATACAGAACATGATAAACAACAGGAAAAGAGGGCAGAGATTTTAGAAAAGATACTGGAAAACACAAAGAACAACTAGAACAATATAAAGAAAAATTAAAAGTCAGAAGCAAGGCATAAAACAGGATATTCAAGCGATTATTGAACAAAACAAACAACAGAGAGATAGGTGTAAAATATGGGTACAGACTTTAAAAAAAAGAGTTTAGAATACTAAGTAAAGAAAATACTCAGGCAGAGGCAAAAGATAATAATAAAGAAAGCCAAACAAAGGTGGTTAGAAAACAAACATTAGCTTATCCAGTCATTCTACAACAGAGACCAGCAGATGATGATCCCCCACATGATTACCAAGAGGCTGAATGGCACCCTGTGGAAGTGCTAGACCTGGGAAAATTTAAAGAAAGTGTCACCAATTTTGGAATGCATTCACCATTGGCAAACAAATGCTGACTTCCTGGCCAATCAGTAGAGCAATCCCAAAAGATTGGGAGGATATGTCAAAGGCAATAAAAGAACCTGAGCCACATTTACAATGGCTATCATGTGTGAAGAGAAGAGACTAGAGAGCTAGCATACAAAAATAGAGCCAGGGCTGTTGGTGTTTTTAAGGAACAGCTGCTTGGTGATGGCCAATAGGTTGACACAGAGATATAAGCTGTATATAATGAAGAAACCTTAGAATCATGTCACCTAGCAGCCTTAAATACCTTGGACAAGGTTGAGGAATCAGGAAAAAAGGCTTGAGCCATTCTATCAGGTCATACAAGCTCCAAGTGAAACATTCATTAATGTTTTACAAAGATTGACTTCAGCTGGGGATACAAGTATATCAGATCCACTAGTTAGAAAAGCTTTTGAAATGCAAAGATTTTGAATGCAAAGAGGTAATACAGCCATTAAAAGCAAGGTGTGCACAAATAGACAAATGGGTTATAAATACAATTGACAACAAACCTCAGTCACCCAATTTAGCCTTGATAGGAGAAGCTACCCCTAAAGACATTGGGAAATGTCTTAATTTTGATGGGCAAACGGAGTTACCAGAAAAAAAAAATAATTCAAAAAGGGAGTCTATACTTTCTAGAATATGCAGAAGATGTGGCAAGGGTTGACATCGGATTAGTGAATATAGAGCACAGATAAATGGGGTAATCCTTTATCAAAAACTGCCTGAAGGGGCCTTTCTCAGGCCCCAGTACAGGACAGGGATACTCCTCCACATGAAAGTTAAACACCACTGCTCTGGGAATAAACATTAACAACTTCAACAGTGAGACCAGGGTAGGTTTTATAGATAAGACAAACAAACAAACAAACAAACAGGAAGGGAACAAAAAAAACAAATATATTGGCAAACCTCTATAAATGATCATAGGCCAAAATTAAAGATAATTTTTAATAATATTGAAATTGAAGGCATGGTGGATACTGGGGCTGATGTCACAATTATCACTCCTAAATTCTGACCCCTATATTAGCCAATTCAAGAGGTGGATATCCAATTCCAAGGAGTTGGAACTTTATCTAAAGTAAAACAACATGTCAGATGGCTTAAATGTATAGGACCAGAAGGTCAAATAGGAAAATTAAGGCCATATGTGGCTGAGATAGCCATAAACTTATGGGAAAGAGATCTGTTACAACAATGGGAGACCCAGATTAACAACCCCAAATTCAAAGGCAAAACAGGTAATACTCCTGATAAACAAGTTAAAATTATTTTAAAATGCCATAAAAAACAGTTTCAGACTGTCCAGGCTGTCCATAAACAAAATACAGCAGAGGCCATTTTTTTCAACTGCCTGTTGGAAAGCCACTGATAATAAAATTCCCACAGCCTTACCACTAAGGTGATTGGAAAACTAACCTATTTGGATTGAACAATGGTCTATGAGTAAAGAAAAATTACTGGCACTAGAACAGCTAGTCCTGGAACAACTGGAGGCTCAGCATATAGAGGAGTCCAACAACCCTTGGAATTCTCTGGTATTTGTCATCAAAAGAAATCTGGCCAATGGAGGATGTTAACAGATCTCAGAGCCATTAACAAAATTATTCCAGCAATGGGGTCATTACAATTCGGAATCCCATTGCCTTCCTTGTTACCTAAACAATGGCCTATTATAGTGATTGATTTAAAGGATTGCTTTTTAACAATTCCTTTACATGAGCATGATAAGGAAAGGTTTGCTTTCTCAGGACCCACTTTGAATAGAAGCTGTCCAATAAGGAGATATCACTCAAGGGTCTTACCACAGGGGATGTTGAACAGTCCTACTTTGTGCCAATATTTTCTACAACAACTGTTGGAGGTAATTCGTAAGCAGTTTCCTCAATCCATAATTTGCCACTATATGGATGATATCCTTTTGGCTGAGTCAGATAGAAAAACATTAGAAAATATTTTTGATGAAATAAATAGAACTTTGCCTTGTTGGGGTTTAGATATTGCTCCCAAAAAAGTACAAAAAGGAGATTCTATTAATTACCTAGGATACAACATAGTTCTACAGAAAACTCGACCACAAAAAGTACAAATTAGAAGAACCCAATTAAAACTCTCAATGATTTTCAAAAATTGCTGTGAGATATTACATGGCTATAGCCTACCTATGGTTTAGCTACTCAAGAGCTAAATAACTTATTTCAAAACTTACAGGATGATAAGGACTTTAAAAGTCCAAGAACGTTATCAACTGAAGATGAAAATGAATTGGCTCAGGCAGAAAGGAAATTACAAGATGCATATATAGACCACATTGATCCAAAGAGGGCCTGTATTTTGGTTATCTTGCTTTCCACTCATTCTCCCACAGGAATTCTTATGCAGAGGGAGGACTGTCTTAGAATGGATATTTTTGGCACACAAACAAAATAAAACCTTAAAAACTGAATCCTTATAATTCAGTTCAAAAATCAAAATTATATACATTTATTTTGGTGTTATCATATTTTCAAGAAAATCTTAATATAACCACTGACTCTTAATATGCAGAAAGAGTTTTTTTGCATATAGAAACTGCTGATCTAATTCAGGATAATTTGGACTTAACTTCACTGTTTCTTCAATTACAACGAGTAATCAGAAATAGTAATAATCCACTGTATATAACATAGATCAGCTCTGATATGGGTCCACAAGGCCCTCTTGCACAAGACAATGATGAAATTGATCAACTATTGATAGGAAGTGTGTTAGAGGCCTCAGAATTTCATTAAAACACCATGTTAACAGCAAAGGTTTCAAAAGAGAGTTTTCTATCCCTTGGCAACAAGCCAAAGAAATTGTGTGAAAATGTCCCACTTGTTCATTATATAACGAAACTCCACTAACTGCAGGAAGTAACCCTAATAGTAACCAAAGAAATGAAATTTGGCAAATCACGTATTTTATTTTATAGAGTTTGGTAAACTGAAATATGTGCACCATACTATAGACACACATTCAGGTTTCCAATGAGCAAAAGCCATAAGTTCTGAGAAGGCTGATTCAGTTATTACACATTTATTAGAAATGATGGAAGTTACGGTTATGCCTACACAATTTAAGACTGATAATGCTACAGCATATGTCTCTAATAAAATGAAAAGATTTTTTTTACATATTATAAGATAAAACATGTAACAGGTATACCTCACAATCCTGCCGGTCAAGCAGTCATTGAAAAATTGAATCATACTTTAAGGGACATGCTTAACAAACAGAGAGGTGGATTAAAATACCACAGAGATAGATTACATAATGCTTTATTGACCTTAAATTTCTTAAATGTTAATGAACAACAAACAACAGCTGCACAAAGACATTGGATTATAGAAAAAAAACTGCTGAATTATTTCAGCCTATATATTTCAAAGATACCCCAACTTCACAATGGACAGTAGGGAATGTGTTGCACACTGGGGAAGAGGTTTTGCATATGTTCACACAGGAGAAGAGAAAGTATGTGTTCCTTCAAAATTAATAAAAATCAGATTTCACAGAGGAAGACCACCTGAAGACTTCAGTCACACACAAGAAGAGAGAAATCAAGAAGACCAAACAAAACAATAATATAAATTGATAATCCCTTCACATGGGAAAAAAATCTAAAACTGACTGAGACATAAAAAATGTCTCCAGCCAGAACTTCAACAATACATGGCCAATAAATGCTTGGCTATAATATCCTCAATATTTATTATGCCATTCTTTTAATTGGCATTGATAGAATTGGTTTACAGTTTAATTTCATTTTGAACATCTCTTACATTTATACTTTTAGAACTGTATAATGCTTGTGAGAAATTATATGTTTTCAGAACAAAAGGAGTGAATACTGGAGATGCTGAACCAAACCTGACAGAATCTTCCTTCCAGCATGCTGAGACATTGACACATCTGTTTCAATATCTTGCATGTTCCAGAATTCTGCTTGTTCCTGCCTCAACTGCTTCAATTGCTGTTTCTCATCACAGCCAGTTCCCAAGAGAGCTATGAAGAAAGCTACAAATCTTAATTGGTCCCGCATTTTAGACTGTTATAAACAGGACTTTTATTAACTTTCATTATTTTCTCAACATTCAAAGGCTGGACCACAAATATTGCTTATTTAATTATACATTTTTCCAATTTTCTTTGGGTCCCCAAAAGTATTTCTGCATGTCCAAAATGTCAGCTAGATGACATCAATGAGAATGATGTCCTATGTTCCTTAAGGGGATTGGGTAGTTTTTGGGCTGTTTCCTGTGGCTACAAGTGTTTATTGTCATTGGGAGGTGTTTATAAATTACTAATGGTCTTATTCAGCGTGGAACTGTTATGTCCAGTTTGGGAACCCCAAAAGCCCAGGGGTACACTCTACTGTAAATACATGAGGTTTTTAAAATTGTATACATGTTCAGACATGGGACACAAACTTCCTGTGGACACAGGAGAGGAACGTAGCCCTGAGATCTAGGGAAGCAAGGTTTTTATGGGGCAAAACCACAAGCAGAGACTTACATGCTTTGGTGTTACGTGACTGTGAAATGGAAACTGACTTTTGAAATGGTTGGTCCACTTTGGGCAGCAAGAGTACAAACAGTTCTGGCCTGGCCCTATGGGCCAGTTTCCTAGCAACTGTATAATTAGTGGGCAGGAAAGAATGTAGTAAGGCTAATTTGTTCCCTCAGGGCATTAAGGCTAGTTCTTCCTTGAAGGAGGTTGGACATGGCTCCAACTAACTAGCCTTTATTCATGCTTCTGCTTTAAACTTTAAAACAATACCCACTGACTTTAAGTCTTTGTTCTCTCAAATCCACTAAGAATTAATGTAATTGAGATTTTAAAAATGAAATAAAATGAAGTTTCAAATCTTTCTTCCATCTGCTATTTTTCCCATAAACTCTACTGTGTGCCTTCCTTGTGAAAGGAACCTGGCAATGTGCCAGCAGGCCTGGCTCTGATTTTTTTTTAATTTCAATCTTATTATTATTATCATTAATTTGGGTTTTTGAGACAGGGTTTCTCTGTGTAGCCCTGGCTGTCCAGGCCTCTTTGTATACCAGGCTGGCCTCGAACTCCCAGAAATACTCACAGACATCTACCTGCCTCTGCCTCCTGAGTGCTGGGATTAAACGTGTGTGCACTGTGCTTGGCAGGACTTTCTTATAGCCTGGTTGAAGTCATACTTTATGACTTAGGACATGTCTAGACAAGTGAGTGTGAAGAGCTGGCAGGGGTGCAAACCCGTGCTTTTGGAGACAGGGTTTCTCTTGTGGCCTTGCATGTCCTGAACTCGTTTTGCAAACCCAGATGGTCTGGAACTCACACCAGCCTCTGCTTGCTCCACTGACAGCCACAGGCATGCGACACCACACCTGGCTTCTTGTTATAGTCTTTAGAAATGATTTATAATCTCAGTCTGCCTTCCTGGGACCAGCCCTGTTTTGACTGGGAGAGTCAGCATTCACTAAAAGAAAGAGGGGGGGCAGGGAGCCCAGGATTCCTTCTGCAGTGAGCAGGGACTGGCTGGGCCCTGGCTGAGCAGGGGAACTAAAACTGGAAACATGTAAACTGGGAATACATAAATTTAAGCTGAGGCTGTGTGTGCAATGGACTAGCTTTACTTACTAAGGGACCCTTGTGCTTTTTCCCCCTCTTCTAAGAAGTATAAATTATTATTATTATTAAATTATTATTAAATTATTAAATTAAGTATCATTAAATATTATTAGTGTTAATAATATTAAATTATTATTAAATATATACTATAATAAATATAATTATTAAAATATTATTATTAAAATGGAATGAGTTATTATTATTATTAAATTATTATTATTATTATTATTATTAAAAAGGGAATGAATGTTCTTTTTGGAGGAAACTATTTATTTGTGATTCATGGTATAGCTCTCTTTATTATGGAAGCTTTGTTTATTATTTGTACACTATTCTGTCTGCACACCAGAGGAGGGCGCCAGGTCTCACAATAGATTGTTATGAGCCACCATGTGGGTGCTGGGAATTGAGCTCAGGACCTCTGGAAGAGCAGCTTGTGATCTTAAACTCTGTGCCATCTCTCCTGCCCCCTCATTTCTTATTTTTATTTTTTAAATTATTATTTATTCATTTTTATTTCTCTGTTTTAGACCCCTCCCTCTTCTCCTCCCAGTCCTACCCTCCCTGTCTCCCCTATCATCCCTCACCTGGCTCCTCAGAGAGGGGATCACCCTGCCTCTCCTGTGCACAACCACCCACCCCAGCATATCAAGTGGCATCAGGACTGAGCCCATACTCATTGCCTGGCAAGGCAACCCCAACAGGGGAAAGTGAAAGAAGAGCTAGCTTGTGGGTCGGGGTGAATTCATATGTGTGTTGGTCCTGCTGTGTTTACAAGGCCTTGTTACCCTTGTGTCCGTCATCCACTCTGGTGCTTACACTCTGCACACAGAGTTTCTTGAGCCCTTAGGGGCATAGGTTTCTTGGAGACTTCTCATTTAGTGTGGAATGGTCCAAGGCATCTCACTGTTTGCATATCGACTGGATGTGGGTCTTTGTATTTATTCCCATCTGCTGCAGGAGGAAGTTTCCAATGATGGCCTAGCAATGCACCAATCTGTGAGTATGGCTGTGCTCCTTTAGCACAACTGTAGCATTGAGATTTCTTTTATGTCCTTGACCTCTGTAGACTCAAGTTCCTGGCCACTCAAGCAGTATTGGATCAAGGTTCCTTCTCATGGAGTGGGCCTCCTGAAACCCAACTAGATATTAGTTTGTCTCTTCCGTGACCTTTATGCCACAAGCACACCAGAAAATCTTGTAGGCAGGTCACTGTTGGAGAGTGAAGAGTGTATGGCTGGGTTGGTGTGTACTTTTCTGGTGGCATGCAGCATATGTTCCCCTATTGCAAACAGCAGTCTATAAGGGTGAAAGTTCTTGGTAGGTGCCAGCTGGGATTCGCTGTATATAATGACTTGTGAAGGTGTTGTCCTCAGCAACAGAATCTTACCATCAAGTTGGGGAGAGCATTGGAGGATGGACACAAGTTGGGTGGCCCCAGGCCCTGCTTTGTTCTAGCACAGAGACCCCCTGCGTCCCGACTCCACAGGACTCTGGGAAGCCTGCTCTCAAGACACACCTTCGTCTGTTCTTATTAAATTGAAATAAATACATAGTATTAAATGAAAACATCATATATATATATATATATATATAGTTATTAAGTGACACATTTGCACCACCAGAGGGCACAAGATTCCTTGACAGATGGTTTGATCGCCACCGTGTGGTCCCTAGGATGAAACCTGGCACCTTGGTGAGAGAGGGATTCTCTGTGTCACAGAGCCCTGGCTTGGCACCTTTGCGATGAAAAAGGTCGGCTTTTTTTTTTTTTTTTTAAAGATTCATCCATCCATCCATTCATTCATCTATTCATTCATTGTACAGCATTCTGTCTGTGCACCAGAAGAGGGCACCAGATCACATTACAGATGGCTCTGAGCCACCATGTGGTTGCTGGGAATTGAATTCAGGACCTCTAGAAGAGCAGACAGCATTGTTAACCTCTGAGCCATCTCTCTTGCCTCTAGTTTTTTTTTTTTTTTTTTTTTTTTTTTTTTTTTTTTTTTTTTTTTTTTAAAAAAAGATTTATTTTTGATGTAAGCGCGTTTCTGCCTTCCCAAGACTAGTCCTGCTTTGACTGGGAGACTGAAATTAATTTTAAAAAGGGGGAGTGACCCCAGGATCCCTTCTCCAGGGACCAGGGACCAGCTGGACTGCATCTAATCAGGAGAATTCAAAGCGCACATTTTTCCAGCACACAAGTGGCTTCCAGCAGCCCTGTGTGTTTACTTCCGGTACCAGGGATGGGGCGATGGCATCACAAATTGGCTCCCAAGGCTCCTTATCCAGTAGACTCCGAGGGCACAGGGCGGGGACATTTACAGAACACAAGGGACCAGAGAAAACGCTGTGTGCGTTGTGGCGCGAGGAAAGCGCTTCCCGGGGGATACTTCTGGGTCCTGACAAAGCGCTAGGCTAAGTAAGGAGGAGGAGGATGCCTTGTGAGGATGTAGGCAGTGCGTACAGCATTCTGGGAATTGTATTTCTGCGTCTGTGACTCGGCAAAGCAGACGATACAGTGAGACCTGGCTATGTTACTACAAACAATCCCACAAGTCCTTGCTCTGAGGCAGTTCTCACAGAGGCTCCCAGCCGGCACAATGCACTCTGGGATTATTTGTAGTTCCCTGGCTATGGAGTGTTTGGCTTTAGGAATTTCCATGTCTGGTACATTTCATCATGAGTTCAGTGCTCTGTAGTAAGGATGTTCACAGTCGTACAAGATAAAACAGATTATTTATTTATTTATTTATTTATTTATTTATTTATTTATTTATTTATTTATTTAGTCTATGAGACACCTATAATAAAACGTGAGTGGCTAGAAGTGGAGCTGAAATGAGGTCGATAGATTTAAAGCCTGGACAGCTCCTAAGAGGGTGGATGGGATATTGGAGCTTTTGAACAGGACTGTGCTGAATGTTAAGTGGGACGCGAGCACCACAAGCATACATGCCATGTCTTCAATGTGTTATGTACTGTTGAAAAGCAGGCACTTGAGGAAAACTATAAGGTTATATTCCAAGAAGCTGGCAGTTGGTGTAAATTCAAAGTTCAAGAGTTAGCACGGCACCTCTTCATTTTCTTAGTTCCTCATTCTGCATCCTGTTATTTTCAGGTATTTCAGACCGAACAAACAGCATCTTTTCGGGCTGGAAATGGACTGTAGTTTTCAGTTCAGATAGGTAGTAGCATATGATTCTTGAGGATTCTCTTAGAAAACGCTTCCCAGTAACTCAAAAGTTGACTTCTCATGCCTGGTGTTGGAGTTTTTGTTAGATGGAGGGACAATTGTCATCACAGATGGCAAAATTTCATTGACACTACATTTTAGTTTTATACAACAGCTTACATGGATTGTACATATCTTAGATAGTTACTAGTATGATTCCATATTACTTTTTCAGACATCCTTATTGTTATTTTACCATCTTCCCTTTTGTATTTCTTTCTGTCTTACCCCCGAAATTATTATACCCCCTTCAAGTTTTTCCCATTTCCTCTTTCAAATCTCTATACCTTTCTACTTCCTACTGCCCCCACACACTTCCATTCTCACCTTGGAAATGGTCACTATTTCATTCTTGGTTTTTTAATTACTGCCGGATATAGACTCACATATGAGTACACACATATTCAGTTTAAAGCTGGGAAACTTAGAAGAGAGAATATGTGAAATTTGTCTTTCTGTGTTTGGATTACCTCACATAACATGATTTTTTTTCTAGTTCCATCTATCTAACCGCAAGTTTTATGTTTTAAAACTACTCAATAGTGATGCATTTTAAAATCATGACCTAAAGAGCTAATATTTAATTCATTTTTAAGGTTATTTAATGATTACATCATTTTGTGCCTTCTCTTTTCTTCCCTCCAAACCTTCCCACAGACCTCTTCTATTTCTCTTTCAAATTCATCTTCTTTTTTTAAATTGGTATTATGCTCTTAATATAAGTTGCTCAGTTTAATAATGTTACTTCTATGCATGTTTTCAGGGTTGATTGCTTGGTATTGGATAACTGATTTTATGCACTTTCCTGGAAATAGTTTTTTTCTCACACTCTCAGCATTTATTAGTTCTCTGCATATTTTTTTCATAGGATTAAAGACAATGGTTTCTTCCTAGACCACTTTTGCATGTCTATTAGCATTTCCAATTTTCAGCTCGTTTTTATACGGGTATATTGGTAAGCATTTTTTTTTCTTTACTTTTTATATTGGTCCATCTTATGGGTGTAGCTTCTGGTATTATTAGGAGACACATTACCAGACAATACTCTGATCCTCTGCCTTATATAATTTTTTTTTTTTTTTACCTCCTGTTATGCATGATCACTGAGTCTTAGATCTGGGAATTGTTTTGTAGATGTATCAGATGTGACTGTTCTCCAGAATTCTGCCTTGTGATTGGTTGTGGTTTTCAGTCATGATTGTGGTTCAAGGAAAAGCTTCCTTGGACAGTGTTGAACTATACGTATCTATGTGCATTATTAAAAGTATTTAGGTTGCAACATGTTTATATTCATGCATGTACTTACATGTATTATAGGGATTTATGTAGATAATTCACAGTATGATTGCTTAAAACTCTTTCAAAAATTTACTGTTATTTCACCCACTTACTTCTTTTATATTTATCCTGTAAGACCTGGGGTTTCACTGCTCAGGAGTTCAAGATCGCGCCCTTCTCAGGAATTACCAGAGACCACAACTCGATGCAAAATCAAGAGCATTTTTTTTTATTTCAATCACGATAGGGTCACCCCTCAAAAGGCAGGAGATGACCCCAAGCATGCAAAGCACAAGGTTTTTATACTTAAAAATCTGGCAAATTTTGCTCTATAAATTGATTGGTCAGCAAGAATAGCATGAAGATAGTTTATGCCTAGCTGTTTGCAGTTTTTGGCCATTTGTCAGTTTTCTCAAAACAACTCACCCTGCCCTTCAAGAGCTACCTGCCTCTGGCTTCAATTCAAGGCTATCTCAGAGCAGTTCATCTTCACATTTGAGAGCCATATGCCTCTGGCTTTAAATTCAAGAATGGAAATAGTAACAGCTGTTTTTCTTTTAGATTTGTTTTCATTCTCAGGTGGGCTCTCATCCCCCCTTTTCTTTGTGCTCCAATATTAACCCTAAAATTGTGGATCAATCTCAGGGAGAGATTGATACTGCCTCTGGAGCTTCAAGACCTGAACCACACTTACACATTCCCTGACAAAGGTGAGTAATCAGTTAACAATACAGGGTACTATTGTGACAAGGAGCAAAAGGGTAGCAAAAGGTCCCAGTAAGAGAAGCACATAGGGGAGCATACCATTAAACCCATTCCAAAAGGCAGATTCTATTAATTCTCATCTCCTTTTTTCAAGATCTTTTTGTAATTTTTTTTTTTAATCTTTCCTTTAACAATGCCTGATTTATTAGTGTAAAAACAGTATTTCTCCTGTAGGGCTAAGCAGATTCCTCCTTTTTCAGCCGTAAGGAGGTCCAATCCCCTCTGGGTCTGGAGAACTATTTCTGCTAAGGAATTGAGCTTGTCTTGGTGGTCATTGATGGTGCTCGAAAGCAATTGTACATCACTAATTTACTGCTGGGACAGTTTGTTGTATTTATATAATAAATCACCCAAACCAACTGACCCAGCGCCTATGGAAGCAGTCAGCCCAATTCCCACTAACAGAGGAATGAACTGAATGCCTCTCTTCGTTCTTCCAGCCATTAAGTCAAAGCTGGGGACTGAGACTGGCTCATCCCCTGGAAAGATGCTAAGATCAGGGAGTTGCCTCTACACAGGTCCCAGTCTAATCTGTGGGCAAGAACGTATAGGCTTTATTATTCCTGCATAAGAAAACAGTGTTATTGTCAGGGCAGAGAGGTGTGGAGATGTCAATTGTTGAATCACAAATGGCAAAGGTAGCATCCCCTACAGGTAGATCTGAGCTATCATTTTTGTAGGGTTTTGTCAAACAGGTAACATTTTGCTTGAAGAGAGGCTGCACTCTCATAGGGGGTGCTGAGTGGCAGGACCCCTCAGCAGTGGAATAAGTGGCTTTAGATGGGGGGAGCTCCAGAGGAGCAGGCTGCCCTTGTCAGAGGCGGAGCCAGCAGTCACTTGCAAGCGAAGGATTGGTGTCATTTAGGAGGCTATGAGTGGCAGTAATAACATCTACAGTCTGGGGGTCCAAAATAACGTTCCCTCTACTATCAGAAAGAACCAAAGGGTGGTAATTGAGGGATGAGTATTCTTTTTTACAATTAACTCTCTAATGCATTGTTTAACCTGTTCTTGTCTGCCCTGATCCTGCAGCCCTCTTCCATCTGAAAGGTGAATGAGAGGTACCTTTCTTCAGCATACAGGCTTCCCTACCGTCACCAAACAAGGGGCTGGGAGTAATTTATATCCATGGCCTCCTGTTGGCACATTGTGGGACCAATCGTCTATCCTCATCTCCTCCCTGATTTGGTTCAATATGGCAGTGAAATAGGTGATGTTATCTTTTCCAATACATTGTTGCACAACTCTATAGCAACTTCTGTGCACAGTGTGTTGATAGGTATCACAAGTGCAAGGCCTGGGGCACCCATTTACATAAGGAACCATTTTAGGCTTGGTTACACAATGCCATTCTAAACTTAGGGTGCTCCCTGAAGTTTGTAGGGCTCTATATGCCCATGTATGGCCACACTCAACTTGAGCATAGGCCTTGTTAGGGCTCCAAATCTCACCATTAAGTAAGGCTCTGCCATTCATCGCCCACCCTTGCAATCACAGGGTTTAGCATGCATTGCTTTTAGGGCCTTGTGAGCCTGGTGAGGATCACCAAAGCTCCAGTCAATAGTTACCCGATTGAGTACAAACAGCACCACCCAGAGTTACCATTGTCTGTCCACTTTACTGGTCAAAGAGTTAATTGTACCTGACGAGTTTCAGTTTTAACAGGTTGCTGGAGGCTTGGACTTTCCACGTGTCAGCAGGTTGATGAAGCGCAGGCTTGACGTGTGACCCATGGATCCAAGCTGCAATGCCCTCTGCTTTGACAGCTGTTGTGGTTGTGAGCAGGACACAATAAGGACCCTTCCACCAAGGTTCCAGATTCTGGCTGGTGTCATCTCACATACACCAGATCTCCAACCTGGAACTGATAGGGCACATCCAAGGACCCAGGCGCATATGTACTGCCAAACTTGCTCCAAATTTCTTTCTGAATAAGTTGCAGTCCTTTCAGCCTGGACAACAAGTCAGAGTTACCATTAGTTATGTCAAGGGGTCCCCAAGAAGAGTCAGGTTAACAGGAACCCCTTATAGTAGTTCTAAGGGAGTTAAGCCTAGTATGGAGGAGTATTTCTGACTCTAAAGAGGGGCCAAGGAAGGATCACTGCCAAGTCACCATCAGTCTCCATGGTCAATTTGGTGAGAGTCTCTTTGAGAGTTCTATTCATTTTCTCTACCTATCCTGAACATTGAAGTCTATAAGGACAATGTAACTTCCAATCAAGCCCCAGAAACCTAGCCACCTCCTGGCTTACCTGAACAACAACAAAGGTTGGCCCATTGTCTGACCCAATTACCTTTGGAATACCAAACCAAGGAAAAAATGTCTTCCAGAATCTTTTTAGCCATGACCAGGAGGTTTCTTTCTTTGTGGGAAAAGCTTCCACCCATCCTGAGAAAGTGTCCACAAAAACCAGGAGATATTTATTGCCTTACCTGGATGGTTTACTTTCAGTGAAATCCACTTCCCAATGCATTCCAGGTCTAGTTCCTTGTCACTGGCCAGCAGTGACACCTGAATACCACCTGAGAGAGGGCTGGGAGAGAGAGAGAGAGACAGGATGACACAGAGAAGGACACCAAGTCTCCTTGCTGATCCAGGTGTCGATTTAATGGACGTCAGGTTAGCACTTAAGTAGGCAGAAAAGTACAAGAAGTTTCTCATGTAGGAGAGCTCACTCAAGGTTACACAGAGCCTGCTGTCTGGTTACTATGGTTGCACACACACACTTTCTCAGGGTCAGAGCAGTCTGCTGTAGGACCACCAAGGTCAGTGTATAAGATACTGGACTTTGGAAAATAGCCAAAGCCAATAGGCTGGATTCCCCTGCTCAGATGCCATTAACTCAAAATTTGCCATTAACTCCAAAAAGGCTGCCACAGTTCCTCTCAGCCACTTCCCTGTGCTCTGGAACTCTTACCTATGTTTATCCTCTGGCAAGGTTCACATGCCCTAGTTACTCTCAGTCAAGGCGGTGAGGTTTAGTGTTCAGTACTTGGATTGGCGGGCAACTTCAGCCAATTTCTTTGCCCACATGTGAGTCCACTTATGCATCTGAGTATTAATCTCTCAGCGTCTTCCTGTGGTAGAATGATCTTACCTTTGGAGTCAATCCATGCCCCCACATCAGTGTCAAATATCCCCTGTTTTTGCCGTATTAACTTTAAGTCACTTTCTGAGTAGTTTAGTCATTCTTCTCTGGAAAGTTCAGCGGTTAGTCCACTGGGACAGAGTTTCCTCTAGCAACTGCTTTGGCCTCCTGATCGGCCATGTTATTCCCCTTTGCTGCCATGGAAGTCCCATTCTGCTGTCCTGGGCAATGAATAATGCTTACCTTGTCCAGCAGCAAGAAGGCATTGAGCAAAGTCAGAATCTTGTTTTTATTTTTTATCTCTTTATCGGCTGATGTTAGCAGGCCTCTCTGATGGTCCCTTGCACATGGGCTGTTGCGAAGGTGTACTATCAGAGTATATGTTTCTTTTTACCCTTTCCCAGAGTTAATGCCTGGGTTTAAGCAATCAATTCAGTTCTCTGATCAGAAGTGACGTCTGGCAACATTTGGCCCATATTACCTTATGTCCATCTACCACTGATACCCCTGTATTTCTCTTCCTGTTCTCAAAAAACTGCTCCCATCCATAGAGTATGTTACCTTGGCATTGGGCTGATCTTTCAATTCCTTTTACAATCCCTGTTCCTCTGCTAGAAGCTGCAAACAATCATGCTCCAGGGAATGGATTTCTGGATCCTGCAATATGGTGGCAGGGGTTAGCCTTGTAGCCAGAGCAAAGGTGACTCTATCATTATTGAAGAGCAAGGCCTGGCAATGTGTCATGCGGGCTTTCATGAGCCAGCAATCAGGTGGCTGCCTTATGACACTCTCAAGGGCATGAGGAGCACAGATGGTGAGGTCCTGTCCCAGAATCAGTTTGTCTGCACGTTTTACTAGTGCCGCCACTGCTACTATTATTCACAGCAGGTTGGCCATCTTGCCACTACTGAATTGAGTGTTTTGGATAGATAGGCTACCGGTCTCTTCCAGGGTCCAATTTTCTGTGTTAGCACCCCATTGGCCATTCCCTGATTCTCAGCCACATAAAGATGGAAGGGTTTGGTTACGTCAGGGAGTCCCAATGCTGGGGCCAATATTAAGGCTTGTTTGATATTATCAAATGTGGCTTGTTCATCCTTTCCCCAGAAGAAAGAGTCATTGCCCTTTGTAAGGGCATGCAGAAGGGCTGCCATCTTGGCAAATCTCAGAATCCACAGCCGGCAAAACCCCAATGTACCTAAAATTTCCCTCAGTTGTTCAGTAGTCTGTGGAGGGGGATATGAAATACATTCACTTTTCTAGTCTCCGATGGCCATCTCTTTCCCTCTTTTAATATATGTCCCAGATAACTGACCTGTTTCCTGCAGGATGGGACTTCTTCACTGTAGCTGAGCTTACCCATCTTTTGCTGCAGCTGGTCGTTGGCCTCAAAACAGCTTTCTTTACAATCTGCTGCTAATAGTATATCATCCACATATTGGAGATGAGTTACCTGGGGATTGGTGGCCCGGAGGTGCACCAAGTCCAGGTGTAGGGCTTCATCTTCCTTTTGGGACAATCCTGGATCCAGTGTCCTTTCTCCTTGAAATAGGCACACTGATCCTTAGACAGAGGGCCCTTCTGATTGCCAGGAACTCTCTCCCTATCATTATGACTGCACTGCAGTGGCCAGGATCTTAGTCAACTTTCTGTCTTGCCTCTTATCCTTTCTCTTTCGCTCACTTCCTGCTCTTTCTGCTTTCTTTCCTCTTTCTCTTCTTCCATCTCCCAGCTGTAGAAAACCTTTTCTGCTACCTGCACTAAATCCTTCAATGACTTGTCCTGTAAACCCTCTATTTTCTGGAGTTTTCTACAAATATCTCTGGCTGACTGGTCCATAAAGGTTATAGTCACCATTGGCTTATGCTCATCTGAGATAGGGTCATAGGGCATAAACCTGCAGTATGCCTCTATCAGCCATTCAAGAAAGGCTTCAGGAGATTCATCCGGCCCCTGAACCATCTCTCTTACCTTTGTCAAATCTGTGGGATTTCAAGCAGCCCCATGGAGACCCACAATTAGAGTCTGGTGGTAGACCTTCGGCCATTCTAAACCTCCAGATGTGTTGTAATCCCAGTTGGGGCAGGTGAGTGGAAAGCCATCATCAATCTCTTTATGGAGGCTGGAAGGCCTCCTGTCCATTCCAGGCACAGTCTTTCTCGTCCCAAGGAGGTCCCGTCTCGTGCCTCAGTAGTTAAGAAGGCCTGCAAGAGTTTCTGGCAATCATCCCAAGTGGGCTGGAGAAAAGGACAGATTCAAACAAATATGTGCCTTTTATCTCACCTCCAAGAAATGACAGTAACTGCCTGTAACATAATAAAGTCATCCATCAAGAAAGTCAAAGAAGCAACAACAATAGACACAAAGAGAACAAGACAGGCAGTTAGACAAGGACTTCTTTACGGGTGCTACCACAGAATTCTGACTAAGAGTCTGCCTCATGGCAGCTGGCTGTCTCTGAAGAGAAACAGATGGGAGGAAGACCATCCCGGACCTAGCCTCTCCAAATGGAATCTGGAACGTCCTCCAGTTACTAGTTAAGCGATATTCTGACATGCCTGTCTATTGCAACTACTGAGCAGATGAACAAAAAGGTCCAGATAGGTGCCTAAACAGAAACAGTGGTATACCAGAAATCAGACTAACCTGTTCCAAACTCGACCTCTGAGACCAGTCTGTTGAGGGTTAGGGAAGGGCACACTGTTTCCAAGGCAACGCACCAAAATGAAAGACCTGGAATCTCACTGCTCAGGAGCTCAGGATTGCACCCTTCTTAGGAAAACTCACAGACCACAACTCAATGCAAAAGCAAAAGGTTTTATTGCTGTCGAGATAGGGTCGCACCTCCAAAGACAGGACATGACCCTGAACATGCAAAGCACAGGGTTTTTATGCCTGAGAATCAGATCACTTTTGCTCTATACTTTACAGCTGGTTGTTTCTCAGAACAGTTCACCCTGCCCTTCAAGAGCTATCAGCACCTGGCTTCAATTCAAATAATCACAGTTGTTTTTCTCATTCCCAGGTGGTCCCTCATTTGTTCTGATGCTGAAGTCACTGAATAATGTCATGTTGCAGTGTTAAGGGTGCAGGGATCTGTTTAGTAGCCTGTGCAAAACAACCGCCTAATTCAGTAAGGTAATTCAAGGCCCTGGAGAAGACTGTTCACCAACTTCATACAGAGATTGGGTTCAGCTCTAAAGAGGGCAGTACCAGACTGACACCAGATAAGCACTGATGCAATTATTGGCACATGATACTGCAAATACCACATGTAGGAGAGCATTTAGAGCATGAAAAGGATGAACGGCCCCAAGAGATGAATGATTAAGAGAGACAACTGCTATTGGCTCTCAGGAGCATCATGCCGACCTCACAGGACAAGCTACAGCTAGAGTTCCCAGTTCACAAAACACCCGGTGTGCTATTTTGGGTGAATCCGGACATTTACCAAAAAAACTGTGAGGTTAAAATCTCTGGAACCTAAAATAGGAGGTGTGTTAACACAGAGTCAAGTGGTCCCTTTACTCACAGAAGGGAACAAACAGATTCTGGCTCCAAGGGAATGCAAAGGTTCCCGGGGCTTCATGGCAGCTGTGGCAAGGGAAAGCACTGGTGTAGGGATCACAGCACCGAGAGGGACATACAGGCTAACCTCTTGCCATCAGGAAACCAACAGAGGGGCCTGTCAGGCTTACACCCCTCATGCAATAATACGAGCTGTCTCCCATCTGGCAGCCATGTGGTACTAGGCAGGTAGGAAAATCTCAACTGAGGATTTCAGATTTGATACACACCACTGCATGCAGCAGCACAGCTTTGCATCTGGCTGCAGATAAACCTCTGACCCTATCCGCAAGGGTTCTATGTTACAAAGGAAATACAGCTGTTTATGGACCTGTGTATTCAGGGATGGTAAAGCGGATCTCTGGAAGAAGCAGAATAACTTCTACAGGATCTATTGTACACCCAGGTACTGTCGATGGGGACTGCAAGAAAAAAGTTAAAATTATGGCACATGTAAAACAGGAGATGCAAAAATAAGGCAGGGGTAGAACTGCTCAGCTGTTAGTGTTCTCCTCCATCTAGGTCAAAGCCACACCCTGAAGAGCAACAGGCACATTTGGCAGTACCGGAAATTGTGTGTTCTGGAAAACAGTGCCTAATGATCAGAGATCCAAATTAATGGCAGCAACAAATATTGTTCCTTGAAATGAAGGAAATGACTTCAGTATTCTCTCCCAAAAGTCTTGGGATCCACAATGTGTGCTTCTGAAGGTTCATACAGTTTCTAGGAATCTGTAAAATTTCTCCAGTAGGACAAAGTGTATGGTGGATCAAATAGGTGGAATCAGAGGAACCAAGAGGGAACTTGACACCTTCTGTGGCCTGCCACTGAAGGAGAAATTCAGAAATAATTCCAGGAGTCTTTCTGCAGGATGAGTCTACTCTTTTCCCAAATGCTTAGACTTGCAGGGTCCTAACCATATTTAGATTGTTGAAATCATACACCGGGAGACTGATGCTCAAAGGAACTCAAGGCAGACGGCACATGAAGAGTGCTAGATCTGTTGTAGCCACGTTCCTCCTTGAGCATCAGCCAGAGCTGAATGAATGACCTTGTTAAAGTAGGCAAAGACTGCTACTGGCTTATGCCTCTTCTCCTTGCCCGATCATCAGAAGCCGTGCCGTAGACTCTCCCATCAAACTCCTTGTGGGCCAACACAGGTGCGTACTGTGAGCTAAGCAGTGGAATTTGGGTAGAACGCAAGGCCAACTGTTTCTGGAAAGGCTGCTTTAGGGTGGGATATGGGAAAATTCGCAGGAGGAAGGAAGGGTTTCAGAGTTTGGAAGCAGAAGAGCGTTCCACGGTTTGGCCTGTAATTGAAGGCCTCGAGGGAGTGGGTGGGGCCTCAGGTCGGTATTTAAGGGTGAGCAGCGGACCCCTTTACGCATTTGCCATAGTCTGCACTTTCCTGGGTGTTGTTCTGAGGACACACTGGAGAGGAAGAACTCCTGTCAAAGTGTCCTCGGCAGGATGGAAGATCAGGCAGATGTGGGTGGCTGCAGCACGGCAAAGACATCCCGGCGTCAAAAGACTGTTTGGCAGGCCAAGCAGAAGGAGGTCTTGCTCTCAGTTTTCGCCAAGACACCTTACCCGAGCTTCAGGAACAGGCAGGAACTGGCCAGGGAATTTGGAGTTCCAGAGTCCTCCATCTGCGTGTTGTTTCAAAACTGCAGAACTAGAACTGGCATGTCGAGGAAGACCTCAAAGCAGACCACCGCAGGCTCCAGCCATGAAGCCTCCCAACAGCCTCCTGAAAAGCTTGTCGCCAGGGTACAACAAGCAAGAGGCCTGCCCTCAGAAAGGAGAAGGCCTCGAACGCGGCTTAGTCCAGCACAGATCAGCATGCTAGTGCAAGCTTTTGAGATCTCTCCATCTCCAGACTATGCCACGAGGGTGCAACTGGCACTGAGCACAGGTTTGCCTGAGGACACCGTCCACATATGGTTCCAGAACAGAAAGGCCAGGCACAAAGGCCGCGCTGGAGGCAGCACAGCTAAAGGTGAGGACCTGCCTGCCTCTCCTGGCCCGGAAAGGGCTCCTGGAGCATTGTGTTGCATTGAGCAGGAGGCTTCCCGGGACAGCTTGTTGACACCGGGTTCTGCAGGAGGCCAGTGTGCAGAAGCCTTGATGTCAAGACCCGAGCTCACCTTCTTCACAGAGGCCTACCCAGAATCCAGCGACTGCTGCCCTGTCCAGCTCTTCCTGGAGCAACAGGTGAGAACAGTGGAAGAGGAACAGGGACCAGCCGCTCTGGACCCAGATGTACCATGGGAGCAGATCGAACCAACACTTGAGGCTCCTCTCACAGAAGAAGAATATCAGGCTCTGTTGGACGATATTTGACCGCATTGAGAATGCCCAGAATTGGGACTGTAAAACCCCGTTGCCTGGACCCTAACCTGACCATTGTCTCAGAGACTCCAGCCAGAAATGAGCTTGGACAGATGCTCAGACTTGCACCTAAGAAAGGTGCAGAGCTCTAGGGATCCTGAGTAAGTTTTGGGGAAAAGATGGAAGGCCCTGGAGGTGTGAGGAACCTCACAAGAAGACCAACAGAAACAGCTGACCCAGCCCCCAGGAGTCTTGCAGAGACTGAGCCATCAAATAAGGAGCATGCTTGGTCTGGAGCTAGGGACCCTGCACACACGTAGCAGGTGGGAGGGGAATCCTTGTGCTTAATGTGGGTTGCCCTACGAGGGAGGTGTTGTGGAGTGGCCCAGCGGCGGTGGAGAGTTGTTTCTAACCTGGACGGTTTTTGAAGGACAGTTATATAATGTTAGCTTCAATTATGATCAGGGTAAATATGTAATTTGTCTGCTATTATACTCTGAGTCATTAAATTATTTTTAGGCATTGCTATGACCTGGTTATTCTTTTCATTTGGAAATTAATGTAAAGAGGAGATATGATTATCTTTCTTTTTTTTTTTTTTTTCCTTCTGCAGTAAAGCTATAATGCATCTTGAGAGGGAGAGCATAAGCTTACAGCAAGTAGAAACGGAGACCCCAAATGGCAGATACCCATCCCTTATATAGGAAACTGTCCTCCGCCTAGGATGTGTCAGTCTCTGATTGGCTGCTCACCCATCACCCCATATGCCACCCCGGGCTGGGCTCGGTTTACCATTTTTTTAATGCAGTTTATTCAGGAACCTTGAACAATCCTCGGACCCAGGGGAAAGCTAGCCCACAGCTTAAATAGCCTCTGGGTAGCCAACCCAGGCGTGCCACGTGGGCAATGCAGATAGGTCCACATACATGGAAGCAAGCCAGATCCTCAGCCTTAGCCAAATGTGGAATTGTTCGTGACAGAGAGCACTCACCATCGGGAAGGTGGAAGGCGGAAACCAGCTCCATCTTTAAGGCATAGCATTCTGCAGCTCTCTACAGTTCCCCCTTTTTGTTTTAGACGCATCAGGCAAGAGTAGAGGTCTGATCTCTGATATTAGAAATAAATTGGGACTTTGTACTGATGTTCATTTAGGTGTCATCCACCCAAAGAGCATCAGACCCGAACGATACCTTTTTCTCAGAGGCGGGACCTGGGGCATCAACCCGCATGCAATCAGACATGCTCTTCTCTGGGTCAAAGCGGCCCGACCCTGAGTGCAGTGCTTAGCCTCGCATCCTGAGCGTAACATTTTAGCTTTTTATGGTATCCAACCATGCTTGGGAGAATGTCCTGCTTCAATGGCTGTAAAGGCCTGAATGATCATGGCTGCATCACACTGTTGTGAGACTCTAATCTTGCATATATACCACAGGCAAACCAAGGAGACCAACACCAGAAGGCCTGCTAATGCTCCCATGCCCGCCCATTCCTTCAGATGATTCATGGCTGCAGCAATCCATGATGATAATCCTGTGGCTAGTCCCAAGGCCCACTCTGGTAGAATTTACTGTGACAATGGCCACTCTCAGCTGCTCCATCGTAGTATCGAATTCTCCAGTCCAATTACCTAAAATATAGCTCGACAATTGTTTAGACAGATTTGCAGCACAGGAAAAATTCTCATGTTATATGCTAGTGACTTAAAGTCCAGCATATTTTCATTAACAGCCAAGTTGAGCGATTTGCCATAGGGTATCAGTTTGCTCCTGCACGAGGTCATTCCTCTGATTGAACACCATCAAGCTTCCTTTTAGTTGAGCATTAATTCCTTTATGTACAACTAAGGCATGAGCTACATTGGTTAAATGATTGATCAGGGTCTGAGTAGTCTGCCCAGTATAACGCATGGCTAATGCCCCGGTGGTCATAAGGTACCTCGGAGTAACCCTAACCAAGGAAGTCAAAGACTTATATGAAAAAAATTTCAAATCTCTGAAGAAAGAATTAGAAGAAGATATGAGAAGATGGAAAGATCTCCCATGCTCATGGCTTGGCAAGATTAACATAGTAAAAATGGCCATCTTACCAAAAGCAATCTACAGATTCAACGCAATGCCCATCAAATTACTAACACAATTCTTTACAGACCTGGAAAGAAAAATTCTCAACTTCATATGGAATAACAAGAAACCCAGAATTGCTAAAACAATCCTCTACAATAAAAGATCTTCTGGAGGTATCTCCATCCCTGATCTTAAGTTGTACTATAGAGCAACAGTTTTAAAAACTGCATGGTACTGGCATAGAAACAGAATGGTGGATCAATGGAACCGAACAGAGGACCCAGAAATAAACCCACACACTTATGGACACCTGATCTTTGACAAAGATGCCAAAACCATACAATGGAAAAAAGATAGCATCTTCAACAAATGGTGCTGGTCTAACTGGATGTCTACATGTAGAAAAATGAAAATAGATCCATACTTGTCACCCTGCACAAAACTGAAGTCCAAGTGGATCAAAGACCTCAATATAAAACCAGACACATTAAATCGGCTTGAAAAAAAAGTGGAGAACCTAGAACTCATTGGTACAGGGGAAAACTTCCTGAACAGAACACCAACAGCACAGGCTCTAAGAGCAACAGTCAATAAATGGGACCTCATGAAACTGAAAAGCTTCTGTAAAGCAAAGGACACCGTCATCAAAACAAAGCGACCACCTACAGATTGGGAAAGAATCTTCACCAACCCTTTATCTGACAGAGGACTCATATCCAATATATATAAAGAACTAAAGAAGCTGAAAAGCAGCAAACCAAGTAATCCACTTAAAAAATGGGGAACAGAGCTAAACAGAGAATTCTCTGTAGAGGAATACCGAATGGCAGAGAAGCACTTAAAGAAATGCTCAACCTCACTAGCCATTAGGAAATGCAAATCAAAACAACCTGAGATTTCACCTTACACCCATGAGAATGGCCAAGATCAAAAACTCAAGTGACAACACATGCTGGAGAGGTTGTGGAGAAAGGAGAACCCTTCTCCACTGCTGGTGGGAATGTAAACTTGTACAACCACTCTGGAAATCAATCTGGCGCTTTCTCAGACAACTAGGAATAGCGCTTCCTCAAGATCCAGCCATACCACTCCTGGGCATATATCCAAAAGAGGCTCAAGTACACAAAAAGGACAGTTGCTCAACCATGTTTGTAGCAGCTTTATTTGTAATAGCCAGAAGCTGGAAACAACCCAGATGCCCCTCAACTGAAGAATGGGTGCAGAAATTGTGGTACATCTACACAATGGAATATTACTCAGCAATGAAAAATAAGGAAATCATGAAATTTGCAGGTAAATGGTGGGATCTGGAAAGGATCATCCTGAGTGAGTTGTCCCAGAAGCAAAAAGACACACATGGTATATACTCACTCATATAGACATACAACATAGGACAAACCCACTAAAACCTGTGCATCTAAAGAAACTAAACAAGAGAGAGGACCCTAACTAAAATGTCCAATCCCCATCCAGAAAGGCAAAGAGGATGGACATCAGAAGAAGAAGAAAACAGGAAACAACCTAGGAACCTACCACAGAGGGCCTCTGAAAGCCTCTGCCCTACAGACTATCAAAGCAGAAGCTAAGCCTGATGGGCAACTGTCAGGAAGAGTGAATGGAATTTTAGGTAAGAACTGGGAAATAATAAGAGCTGGAGAGGACAGGGTCTCCACAAGGAGAACAAGAAAATTTGAACACAGGGAACTTCCCAGAGACTCATACTCCAACCAGGGACTATTCATGGAGATAACCCAGAACCCCTGAATAGATGTAGCCCAGGGCAGTTCAGAGTCCAATTGGGTTACATAGTAATGTGAAGAGGGACTGCCTCTGACATAATCTGATTGGCCTGCTCTTTGATCACCTCCCCCTGGGGGGGAGCAGCCTTACCAGGCCATAGTAGAGGACAATGCAGCCACTTTTGATGTGAACTGATAGACTAAGATCAGAAAGGAGAGGAGAACCTCCCCTATCAGTGGACTTGGGGAGTGGCATGCAAGCAAAGGGGAGGAGGGAGGGTGGGATTGGGAGGGGGAGGAGGGACTTATGGGGATGCAGAATGAATAAAGTGTAATTGATGAAAATTTTTTAAAAGGGAAAAAATAATTTAAGAACCTTAAATGACTTTCAAAAGTGGAGGAAAACAGGGAGTTAGTCAATTGGCATGGAGCACAACTCGCCCCTGGGGGCAATGGTCTCATTAACCTACTCAGACCTCGGACACCACCACTGCTAGTTCTAGAACTGACACAGGATGTTCCAACGATGGGGTTAAGGCTTCTCATAATATTTCCTATTTCCTATAAGCCCACACCTGTTTGTCTATATCCCCAATTTTTATTCATTATTAGCCAGATAGACCCAAGTTATTGTGGTAATGATACTTGCTTTTTTGCCCAATGCTGGAATCCTAGTAAATTTAGGTATGCCCTGGTTACTCGCATGCCTCACTGGGTGCCTGTGCCCGTTGATGCCCCTCACGCTATGACTCTCTTCAGACAGAAAAGGGATCTTGGAACTACAGCCACCATTGTTACTACCATGATTATCTTTAAAGCTGAAAAGAGGTGTGATCATGAGTCTTGGTTTTTAACTTGACTGCATGTGGAATTAAGCAAAACACCCAAATTAAGGACACAATTGTGAAGCACTCTTCCTTATTTGAAGTAGTCTTCTCTACTTCTCTTCTGAATCTGTAAGGCTGAAAAACACACCTTTAATCTGTATCTTCATACTGCAAAACCAACCACTCACCTTTGCCTCATCTTACTGGAAACCTATACAAGGACATAGAAGAAGGAATGTTTTACTCTTTGCCTGTTCCCTTTTGCTTTGGTAGCAAGTCTATTTCTTCATTGACTATAGAACCTTCTTCTTGAGGATTTCCGTGTATATGAAGGTGAGTTGAGGCAACCAGCCTCATGGACTAAGCTACTGGTAGAGTCCTCGATTTTCCATTTGTAGCCATCCACTGTTGAATTAATTGACTCACAGATTGTAAATCATTCTCATAAATCCTTTCCTATAAAGAGAGAGTTAGAGGGAAAATAAACTATGCATATAATCATCTTTCACATAGAACTACCAAATTTTCTGCTTTTAATAATGTCATGTAATTTATTCAGAAATCACTTAAACAATAGTAACTGACATATGAGGAGTTATAGAAAAAAATATTCATCATCATGAAAAGTCAAAATGCTACATAAATTTTTGGGTATATTAATGGACCAGGAGTTAACTTTTTTGATGCAGTTGCATTCTAAAATATCATAATTGAATTACAAGTATTTTAATTTTTGCAGCATTTATATATAGTTTATTTTTACCTCAAATTATTCCCTTCTTTGTCTTAATTCCCTCAACACACATTAAAGTGTGTTTATTTTTCATTTTCATAGGTTACGGAGATTCTATTTTATATGGGGATGACATCATGAAAATTAACTGTTCTATGCATGACACTGCTAATACCAAAACATCATTCAACTAATAAGTAGACCTATCAGAATCACACTACAATTCTCAGCAGAGATTATAAAATCCAGAAGTGTTTGGATGGATATCATGCAGAAACTAAGAGACCACCGATGCCAACCCAGAATACTATACCCAGTATATATGCAGCCATCCAGCCCTACAGAACATACTAGAAGGAAAACCCTAACCCAATAATATTAAATACACTCCAGAAAACACATTGAGGCCCACACCATGAGGGGAAGTCCATGCCTGACACTGCCCGGATGACCATGAACCATAGTCAAGATAGCCTAGAGACACACAATATCTGTAAACATGACAGGCAAAAAAATGTCAATAAAAGATACTCTGCTATAATCTTAGATGAGTGCCTAGCCCAGTTGTCATCAGAGAGACATCACCCGGCATCTGATGGGAGTAGATGCAGCGACCCACAGCCAAACACAATGATGTATCCAGGGGAACCCCAGAAATGAGGAAATACGTATTGTAGGAACCAGAGATATCAAGGACACAGCAAGAGCATGGCCCACTGAGTCAATTGGGCTCATAGGGGATCACAGAGTCTGAAGGACAAAAACATAAACATGCTATGAGTCTTGTGACCTAGGTTGTTGGCATATACCTTATGATTATTATCCTCATGTCGCTGAGGGACTTCCAACAGTGAGAATGGGGGTGTCTCTAACTCTTTTTCCTGCTCTCCCTATACTTTCTCTCCTCGTGTATTGCTTTGACCAACTCTGATGTGAGGGATTATTCCTAGTCTTTTTGTAACTTGTTAGGCCATCAGATTTTTTTTTTTTTCATTGAAAATAAAGAAGCAGTGGATCTGAAGGAGATGTGAGGTGGGCAGAGTAGAGGTGGATAGATTGTGGCTGGGAGGAGTGGAGGAAGAGGAAACTGCAGTTGGGATGTAGTGCATGAAACAACAACAAAAATAAAATGCTAAAACAAAATAAACTGTCAGCAGCTCAGGCTGTTGGTGATCACCTGCATTTCTAGCACTCAGGAAGTTTAAGGTAGGTGGATCTCTGTGAGTTCAAGCACAGGCTGTTCTATAAAGAGAGTCTGGGACAGCCAAAATTATTCAGAAAAATCCTGTCTTCAAACAAAAGAAATCTGTCAGCATTTTGTGTTTCATCTTTACAACTTTGTTCTATGTCCCACTTTTTTAATTTTTATTTTTAATATTAGATACAGCTTGTTAACTTTGTATCCCAGCTGTAGCCCAGTTCCTCATCACCTCCCTATCCCACCTTCCTTCCCTCATCTCCTCCCTACCCCTTTCCAAGTCCGCTGATAGGGGAGGGCCTCCTCCTGTTCCAACTGACCCTTGCTTATCAGGTATCATCAGGACTGGCTGCAATGTCCTCCTCTGTGGCCTAGCAAGTCTGATCTTTCCTTGGGTGGTGGGGGAGAGGTCAATGAGCCAGCCATTGAGTTCATGTCCGAAATAGTCCTTGTTCCACTTAGTATGGTAACCAATTGGATGCAGAGCTAACATGAACTACATTTGAGCAGGGGTGCTAGGTTATATGCATACATGGTCCTTGGTTGGAGATACAGTCTCATAAAAGACCCCTGTGCTCTGATATATTTGGTCCTTGTGGAGTTCCTGTCCTCTCCAGGTCGTACTAACTCCGCCTTCTTTCATATGAGTCCCTGTGCTCTGCCCAAGGTTTGCTTATGAGTCTCAGCATCTACTTTGATACACTGCTAGGTAGAATCTTTCACAGGTCCCTCTGTGGTAGCTTCTGTCCTGTTGTTTTCTCCTATGTCCATCCCATTTGTCTTTCTAAGTGAGGATTGATCATCTTAATCCATGTCCTCTTTCTCATTTATCTTCTTTAGGTGTACAGATTTTAGTATGTTTATCCTATCTTATAGGTCTAGCATCCACTGAAAAGTGAGTGTATACCATGTATGTCTTTCTGATTCCGGGATACCTCACTCTGGATGATCTTTTCTAGATTGTTTGTTTGTTTCTTCATGTTTACATTTCATGACTTCTTTGAATGGTCTACATATAACCCTGTCTGTTGCGTAGCTGGTAAAGATGTTTCCCATTTTATAAGCTGCTTCATCATTAAGCAATGGATTGCAAAAGCTTCCAAGACAAGACAGGCAATTTGACAAGGACACCCTTAAGGGTGGTACCACAGAATTCTGATTAAGAGGCTGCCTCATGACGGCTGTCTCTGAAGAGAAACAGATGGGAGGAAGACCATCCCAGACCTAGCCTCCCCAAATGGAATCTGGAGCATCCTCCAGTTCCCAGTCAACCGATATTCTGACAAGTCTGTCTATCGCAGTGACTGAGAAGACGACCAAAAAGGTCCAGATAGGTGACTAAAGAGAAACAGTGGTATACCAGAAATCAGACTAACCTGTTCCGAGCTCGACCTCTGAGCCCAGTCTGCTGAGGTCTGTTTTCTGGGCAATGCACCAAAATGTAAGACCTGGAGTCTCACTGCTCAGGAGCTCAGGATTACACCCTTCACAGGAAAACTCACAGACCACAACTTGATGCAATAGCAAAAGGTTTTATTGCTGTCGAGATAGGGTCGCACCTCCAAAGACAGGACATGACCTGAACATGCAAAACACAGGGTTTTTATGCCTGAAAATCAGATCACTTTTGCTCTATACTTTACAGCTGATTGTTTCTCAGAACAGTTCACCCCACCCTTCAAAAGCTATCTGCACCTGACTTCAATTCAAATAATCACAGTTATTTTCTCATTCCCAGGTGGTCCCTCATTTGTTCTGATGATGAAGTCACTGAATAATCTCATCTTGCAGGTTTAAGAGTGCAGGGATCTGTTAAGGAGCCTGTGCAAAACAACCGCCTCATTCACTAAGGTAATTCAAGGCCCTGAGAAGACTGTTCACCAACTTCATACAGAGATTGGGTTAAGCTCTCAAGAGGGCAGTACCAGACTGACACCAGATAAGCACTGATGCCATTCTTGGCGCATGATACTGTAAATATCACATGTAGGAGAGCATTTAGAGCATGAAGAGGAGGAGCAGCCCCAAGAAATGAATGATTAAGAGACACTGCTTTTGGCTCTCAGGAGCATCATGCCGACCTCACAAGACAAGCTACGCTAGAGTTCCCAGTTCTCAAATCACCGGTGTGCTATTTTGGGTGAATCCGGGAATTTAGAAAAAAAAAAGAGGTTAAAATCTCTAGAACTCAAAATAGGAGGTGTGTTAACACAGAGGCAAGTGGTCCCTTTATTCACAGAAAGGAACAAGCAGATTCTGGCTCCAAGGGAATGCAAAGGTTCCCGGGCTTCATGGCAGCTGTGGCAAGGGAAAGCACTGGTGTAGGGATCACAGCACCGAGAGGGACATACAGGCTAACCTCTTGCCATCAGTAAACCAACAGAGGGGCCTGTCAGGCTTACACCCTCATGCAATATCTGAGCTGTCTCCCATCAGGCAGCCATGTGGTACTAGGCAGGTAGGAAAATCTCAACTGAGGATTTCAGATTTGATACACACCACTGCATGCAGCAGCACAGCTTTGCATCTGGCTGCAGATAAACCTCTGACCCTATCACCAAAGGGTTTCTATGTTACAAAGGAAATACAGCTGTTTATGGACCTGTGTCTTCAGGGATGGTAAGAGGATCTCTGGAAGAAGCAGAATAACTTCTACAGGATCTATTGTACACCCAGGTACTGTCGATGGGTACTGCAAGAAAAAAAAAAGTTAAAATTATGGCACATGTAAAACAGGAGATGCAAAAATAAGGCAGGGGTAGAACTGCTCAGCT